>MU859504.1:0-12463 GCA_033297205.1 Pseudoneurospora amorphoporcata
AACCTTCTTCTGGAGGTTGAGAAGATCAACAAGGCTTTCGAGACCAAAGTAGTTTATTAGCTGAATTGAACTACTGTTCCAAGCCCAGATTACTGTCCTTGTCACAATATTGCTGGCGCTTCTCCAACGGCCAACAGTCAGCTGGATTGCTCCGTACCCTCATCAACGCACTCTTTATTTCGCAGACTATCTCGCAACATGAAGCTGACAACGGCGTAATCCCACCCAGATTCCTGTGTCACCATGGCCTAAGGACCCAAAGCTAAAGGAACTCGGCCTCTTCTTTCACGATCTTTGGGCGCCAGATCTTGAAGGTTCTATTCAGCACACGTTTGGTAACGTTACGGGTTGGTCCAAGGGGGATATGAAGGTTACGGTCAACACTTGCGAGCCGAGCTCAGAAACCCCAACCTCCACGGCCAAATGATTTTCCGCTCAGTGTATACACAGAAGCCGTTGAATTCTTGAGGTGCGGTTGAATTGGGTCACGCTTCATGTTTCCTTCTTACAAAGAGTATCAAGTGCGTACCAAAGCGGGAAACGCGGAATTACGATATATTACTGACCTATTGTTGGGCCGCCGCACCTGGTAAGGTTGGCTGGCACCTGGCCCACTTTCACTTCCAGACCACACCAGTATTTTGTCCTTCTTCCTTTCTCTTCCCGTAGCGCTTTCTTTCGTGATCATCCACAATATCATCACTTCTTTGATTCAGCGTATCGCTTCCCACACCTATTTCTAACAGATTAGCCACTGAGCCAATTGGTTATCTTTGGAGGGAATAGCTAGTTCTTTCGGTTTGCAGAGGGGAGGTGCGATGTCTAGGAAGGGAAAGTAGGAAGGCAGGGCTTTCCACTTGATTCTTGAGAAGCTTCAAATTTGGGACCCGGCCCAGCTCCAAGAACCAGGCTGTCGCTGGAGCCCACTGTTATGTTTGGAAGGCGCTCTCCACCCTGCTTTAGTTTCCATCCTGAAGTATTTGATCCTGGCCTGGCTCGCTATGCCGTTTTCCTCGACCCAGCCGCCAATAAACCTCAAGCATTTCCTACCTTAATCATTGCTCTCATAGTTGCCGCGAATGGGGGCTTATAATATGTAGAAAGTTTGCCCCAAGCCCCAACCTGACTTTCCATGTTAGTGGACCTAGATTAGCAACTCCTTCTTCTTTCATTCAAGCTGCTAATCATGCAAATTTTCCATCCTTGCTCCCTACCGTCTTAGGCTAACGAACTGGAGACTACGTATTGAAGTGGTTGACCGCTCTCTGAGGGGTATCTTAGCTCGCATCCGCTGTTACATTTGAGACGGCACCTTCCGGGATTTTTGTGGAACACCTCATAATCGGGTGTTGTTCGTCACCCTAGCTTCCGGTGGCTTGGACCAGTGAGAGCTTCGGAATCTTATGTCTTCTCCGCTATCAGAAAAGGTCCTAAGTTCCACGCTAACAGACAAATCAGGGTTGAACTGTCAGGAGCCGAGTGATTTGGCGCAGGCAGCATTCCATAAAGCGGACGGCTATGGCACCCAAATTTCATGGTTGACGTTCCATCCTCTTCACCTATTCCTAACTTCAGAGAGAAGATTTCGCATCTTCGACCATGAGTTCTCCGGCCAAACAACCTCAGTCGCCGGCACCCGAAGCAGCTTCGCCAAATGGAGAGGCGAAGTCACCCACGCCTGGTCCTACGTCTCCAGGTACTCAAGCGTCTGGCCTTCTGTCTGGAGCCCATTGGGCTGATGTGGTACGTATACTAGAACAGTCTCAGGGTCAAAAGGCAACTTGGTTAAACGCTATTAACACAATCGTTACACGCCCTATAGGGATTGCCGGAAGCGGACCTAGAAAATGACTTGGATTCAACTTTGGGGAGCGATGTCGAGAGTTCGACCGCATCGATTAGTTCGAGCATCCTCAGGTATCGGACTATTAATGGCCGTACCTATCACAGTGACAGTGTGACCGACGGAGAGTATTGGTGAGTCTTGCTGAGAACATGATGCTGAAAACTAAGGTAAGCTTCCGCCACGTTGAAGGTTCATGGAGCTAATGCGCCTATCGTTATGTAGGGGTCCTAACGATAAGAAGGCGAATGAGGTGTTGGATATCTTGTGAGTTCGATATTATTCCTACCATTGTTAACCTCCGGCATATTTTTTACTCATACTCCTTCTCTGTTGCTAGCCACCATGTGTGGACTCTTACCCTCAATGGCAACCTGTATACGGCGCCTATTACAGATGACCCAGAGAATATCATTGATATTGGCACAGGCACCGGTGAGTCGATGCACAATAGGCCATGTTCTTTCCGGCACTAGTTCTGAGAGGAAAGCTCGTCTCTCCCCAACCCAAAGCCTTTATTTTCTGCCACCCTAAAGAGGCTTCTGTAACTGCACAACACCGGAACGAACAAGCCCATAGCTGCTACACACCCTCCAGCCATATTATCCAGTGGGTGTATGATACTAATTTGAATACAGGATTGTGGGCCCTTGACGTTGCCGACAAGTTTCCTAACTGCAATGTAATCGGCACAGACATTTCACCTATTCAACCCAGCTGGGTACCCCCTAACCTCTGCTATGAAATCGATGACGCTTCGAAAGAGTGGGCTCATAAGGACAACTATTTCGATTTCGTCCATATTCGCTGGCTTACCGGTGCTATCAAAGATTGGACAGCGGTGTACAAGGAAGCTTATCGGTGCCTGAAGCCTGGTGGCTGGATCGAACACATGGACTGTTCTGGCCAGGTTATTTCGGAAGATGATTCCGTTACCGAGGATTCTGCCTTAAAGCAGTGGGGCAGAATTTGGGAAGAAGCTGGAAGACGAATTGGCAACCCGGTCAATATTCTCACAGCTAATTTGCAAGAGCATGGAATGAAGGCAGCCGGTTTCGTAAATCTCACGAAGAAGGATTACCTAGTAAGCTACATCCAGCCTTACTATGAGACTAACTCCTCCAAGCTTTGGGTCCGGAAATATGAAAGCTAATTAGTTATTCTACCAGATCCCGGTTTCACCTTGGCCTAAGGATGAGAAGATGAAGGAAATTGGCCTTTATTTCCGTATGACCTGGTTGTCAGATATTGAGGGCATTTGCCAGTTTATGTTCAGCAATGTGATGGGCTGGGAAAAGTACGAGATTTCCACTTACATTGCTCATTTGAAGGCCGAAATGAAGAATCCGGACATCCATGGGTTTGTGGTGTACCGCGTGGTATACGCGCAGAAGCCGCTGGATGCTGAGGATTGAGGTACGGTTGGAGTAGAGCAAATTTCATCCCTTTTCCTTTAAATAGTCCAATACACGTGTTCTGGTAGAAACCACGGATGGCCTTCGCATTTGTGCAAACTGGAAAGAAGACCACAGACCGGGCATGTGCCTCCGTACTTGAATTCTAGATACTGCCACGATACGATACTACTGGTGATGGAGCAAAAGCACAAGTATATCATACTGCTTTCCCATACAAACACCACCATTCAACTTGCCAGAAAAAAACATCATCACAACACAAGAAACAACCATTCAAAGCGTCGATATTGCAAGTAAGTATTTCTACTCACTCTTCTACTTGTTCCCTGTTGATGACTAGCGTCTCTTCGCTCATAGGGTCGGCCCAAATCGGACGGAAATTGAGCTTCACACTCTAATGCATTGTCCTCGCAATACCGATTTCTGAGTGGATAAAAGGTCGGAGAATCAGCCATTGCGTCGAAAGATGCATTTACACGAAAAGAAATCAAATAACGAAATGGTCATCACTTTGTCGATAATCCCATGTTAACAGAGGTCCTAATTTTCCGATGCACCTCTACCTTACACATGAGACCCCACGACATCCCACCTGTTTTCTATTTGGCTAGACGCTGTGGTTCCTTCACACAAGGCGCTTCTTCTTCTTCTTTTGTTCTGTGAGAGGTACACCCCCCCTAACCCATTCCTCCGCTCCCACATCACGAAGAAACTCGGAATACTCATATTACACCGTTTGGACCCGCAGGTGCACCACATGTGATGGAACCGACCTGTGACGGCGCGAGGCCTTTGCACGTTCAAAGACAGAGCGAGGCACACGTTGAATCGAAGATACTGAATTGAAGAAGCAGAAGAAGTCTAACCAGGAAGGTGTGATGATCTGGGACGGGTTTTATACCCAGAACCAGAGATGGATCTACGAGTGCAAGTCTAAGTGGATCCATGCCTACATGCACTCCAATGTGCACCTTGACGGCCATGCCGTCACACGACCGCACTATATTACAACCTATCACGGCGTAACCAGAGGGCAACAGAGTAAAGTGTGTACCGCTTGATTATCTTGGACTAAAGACAAGAAGTTGAAGAGGGAAGAGTTCTAAGTTTTATACTCTCGTAGGCCACACGTATACCCATGTGACAATGAGAACCTTGACGGCTGGCATGTGACAACCAGAACCGTCACATCCGTCACACCTCCCAATGTACGCTTCGAAATCGACGACTACAATCAGGAATGGACATACAAGGCTGATTCTTTCGACTTAATCCATATACGCTGGATTACCGGCACCGTCTATAATTAGTATGCCTTATATAAGGAGGCTTACCGCTACTGCAAGCCGGGTGGTTGGATCGAGCATATAGATGCCTCTAGTGCCGTTTGGTCAGATGACGGTACGGTGGAGGAGGATATGGCTATTAGCTAGTGGGGTAGGCTCTGGCAGGAAGCTAGAAGACACTTAGGGACTCCGTTTAATATTCTCGAAAAGAATACCTAGGAAGAGGGTATGAAGGAGGCCGGCTTCGTAAACATTTCCAAAACAATCTACCCAGTGAGTTTTTCCCTTCTGTTACTATTCTCTAATACGTATTACGTAAAAATACCGCGTTGAGGATGATAATTATAAGGGAGAGAGAGCTGTCCTAAATAAAGCTTAGCCAATCTCTTATACCCCGTGCATCTCTCCCAAACATACATTCGAAATTTGGCATAAAGCTGATCAAATAAAATAAAATTATTCAGATCCCTGTGTCACCATGGAGCAAAGAAAAGAAGTGGAGAGATGTCGGACTCTACTTCTATGCTATTATAAACTAAGACCTTGAGGGTGCTACCCAGTTCATTTTCGGCAATGTTTTGGGTTGGACTAAGGAAGAGATCACCCAATACCTTGCTGTTATGAAGAGGGAGATTAAAAACCTGAATATTTATGCGTACTTCCTGTACCGCATAGTGTACGCGCAGAAGCCGCTCGATGCTTGAGCTTTGAGGTCTGGCTGGGCAAGACCACCTATCACAGGGTTAGACCTGTGATGTGCAACACTGCACTGGTCGCTTCCAGAGCTGGTCACGGCACGCATGCCATGCCCTCTGCGCTAGCCATCACGTGCAGGTTCACGTGCGTGCCCGGACTGGTGCCATAGGACTTACGCCCATATAGCCAGTCCTCCACGCACACTCTCCTCCTTCCTCTCCTTATGCAACAACGCATATCTCACCCCACCCCATACGGTACCCTCTCGCCCCGTGATACCACCGGCAGGAGCTGGGTGCTCTACCGCGGTAGGCGGTTGGATTGGGACAAGCTTCATAGTGTACTATAATAGATAAAAGGGATGTCATCCTCATATGTAATAACAGATGAGACGGAAGATTGGACGTGGATGTGATGTGACACATGTCTGGTACCGCCATAGCAACATGCGTGGTGGCAGCGTCCTCGGGTACCCTGGCAATTGTGTAACAGGGTAGATCCCAGATTATACGTATGCCTTCAGCCTTATCTGGCCGCTGCCAATGCTGTAAATACGAGTAAGTTCAGGGGTGTTAAAGTGTCTCTCCGACCAAACGAGACAGCAGGAGGCGAGAGCGGTTTTCTGGTGAGGATACTTATTACACGATCATGATGTTCATTACGGCGAACTGAGGCAGGTGCGAACATGTACTTTCTCTCATTGGCTACCTAACTCCAGTCCACAAAGTCCATTCACAATGCTACACGGTCGATTTAGCCGGCCCAGCCACCCACGGCAGTCAGCCATTCAGCACATTGGCCCCAACATCCCTCATTTTAATTAAGTTGCTGCGGTTACATCACATACTGTGTACTATGTACACTAGGACACCAACTGGAGCGGTAAGGGGTAGATCATTCCCGCTGTCACATTTGCTAGCACTGAACCGGGTACTCTACCTCATTCTATAAATCGGACGACTCTGGCACATCCACAACACTTTATGTTCCCGGCCATTCTCTCTTCTTCACCCACAACTCGATTTCAAGAAGAACATACCGCTAAGGCATCCACAATTTCACCATGAGTTCTTCGGCGAAGAGAAAGGCTCAGTCGCCGGCACCAAGATCACCCACGCCGGCAGCCAAATCACCCACGCCTGCACCGAAATCACCCACGCCGGGTCCTGCATCTCCCAATGCTGGAACGACTCTTACGACTGACCCTCTTTCTGGAGCTCACTGGGCTGAACAGGTACGGCGCTCTCGCGTTCCCGTCTCTTGGTCCACAATCTGTTGGAAGTCCGTGCCATTGGCCGCCGATTCAACGACCGGCATTCCCTTCTCGGGATGTTGAGGCTGCCCTGGTTCCCGTTTTCTCCTGTTCGGCCGTTGGCACTACGAAATCCATCACACTTTTCTGGTGTCGCTCTTTTCAGCCACGGGACAATCGTACCTATTGAGATTGATGACTGACATACCTCACATTCGCACTACAGGGACTTCCGGAAGAAGAGGGAAATGACGGCGATTCGACTATTGGAAGTGATATTGAGAGCTCGACTGCTTCGATTAGCTCGAGTATCCTCAATTACCGGACCTTGAATGGCCGAACTTACCATAGTGAGAGCGTAACAGATGGAGAGTACTGGTAAGTCTGGACCAAGATCACCGCCATTGTCTTTCGCTCGTCATCGCCGGCCTCGCATGATGAAGTACTGCGCATGTGGAAGGAGACAGCCAACGCTAACAACGAGCATCTTAAACTTTCATGCAGGGCCCCCAACGATGCGAAGGCGAATGAAATGCTAGATATCTTGTAAGTAAGACATACTCCCCTCCCACCATCGGTTCCGCAGCTAACCAAATATTGCCTTGTACCCTACCTTAGTCATCATGCATTGACTATTTGTCTGGATGGCAGGCTTTATGATGCCCCTCTGCCAAAAAACCTCGAGAACGCAATTGACCTTGGCACAGGCACAGGCACGTCGACTTTCTGCACTGCCTTAGTGATTGTTCTTTTAAAATCTAACTTGATATTTAGGGCTGTGGGCAATCGATTTTGCCGATAAATTTCCTAACTGCAACGTTATAGGCACTGATATCTCGCCTATCCAGCCCAGTTGGGTACCTCCCAATGTCCGTTTCGACATCGACGATTTCAATAAGGAATGGTTGTATAAGTCTGATTTTTTCGACTTCATCCATGCCCGCTGGCTTACCAGCACCGTCAAAGATTGGCCTGCTTTCTACAAGGAGGCATACCGGTGCTGCAAGCCGGGCGGTTATATTGAACACTTTGATTCCAGCGCTGATATGCATTCCGACGATGGTTCATTGGACAAGCGCGTTCATGCGCTAGCCCAATGGGGCCCTCTATGGCAGGAGGCTGGAAGGAAAATTGGGCAGCCGCTGGTTACCGATAGTATGATGGTGAATGGAATGAAGGAGGCCGGTTTCGTGAACATAGTAGTGAAGGATTACAAGGTAAGTTCTCCGCTTCTCACAGCGCCTGTTTATCCCAGACACTCTAACTACGGAAAACTTGCAGGTCCCTGTCTCTCCATGGTCCAAGGATCCAAAGATGAAGGACCTTGGTCTCTACACATATGCCGCCCTTAACCAGGACCTTGAAGGTGCTCTTCAGTTCATGTATGGTAAAGTTTTGGGGTGGACCGCGGAGGAGATCAAGATCTACATGCAATACGTGCGGAAGGAGATGAAGGACATGGACATTCATCCGTACTTCATCACCACCATGGTGATTGGCCAGAAGCCATTGGATGCTTAATGTACGGCTGGGCAACAACGCCGACCGGGGCTGGTTGATCTCCCACAGTTAGCGGGCGGGTAGAGGATGACAAGTTCTGCGTTTTGTTTCTGTAAATTGTCCATAATACGGGGTTGAAACCTCGAACGACCATAGCAATTGTCCAACAAGGTTGACCCCAGAGCATGCGTGTGCCTTCAGCCTCCAGTCACCCGACCGGCCAAGATCATGAACAGCCATTTGAATTCTGACAGTGGGAACGGATGAGACAAGGAGGTACCTACTAGAAAGGTCATCTCCCTGAATCACGGTTGAAGCGATGCGTCTTCTTGCATGTGGAAGCATGTGCATGTGGGCGATGTGGCTGCTGCTGGGAATCGGACAAGATGCGCGTGGCACAGATCTCCAGAATGCAGAAAGGATGGATCAGTTAATGGGGATGTAATGCCATGGTGTTGGATTGGATGGCTAAAAAGTGATGTAGAGGATAAGAATCCCTGGAATAATTTACAGGCCCAGAAACCGCCTTTTGTACCCCACCCAGGTCGTCCCCAACCGCAAGATCACATCTTCCTCAAGATGCACTTCGGGGGCATTAATAACGTGCATTAACATCTCGTGACGGAAGAGAGGGGGAGAAGTGTTAGTTACTGTTAATGCTTGAGTCGACCTGCAGTCGGAAGGGTGCCCCTGCCTTTGTTGGGTTTTGTCTTTTCCTCGACGGTTACGAGGTGCGAATATATTTTTTCGTTGCGTTTTGTTCGCTCGTCTTTTCACTCCTTTTCCCCTTCGGATCTGCGTTGTCTTAAAACAGAATGAAACTAAGCTAAAGTAGAAAGATCTTTTGTTTTTTTTTCTTTTCCTTTACATTTGTCTTCTTCTGGGGTTAGCATCGGGGCTTTGAAATTTCAGTGCGGCTTCAATATAGTCTCGAAGAAGTAGTGTGAGATTTAACAAAGAGTGGGCGCTCATCGCCGGTTCCCGATGGGCTGGCTGTGACCAGGTGGGACAATTGTGGGCAAAGGAAAGAAGGTGTTGATGTGTTGAGGGTAGGGAATAGACACTTATTGCTGAAGGGACCTTGCTAAATGAACCTTGCCGAAAGCATGCCGATCAAACCGGTGCCGAGTCCGGGAACTTGGAAAGCAAAAGCCAGGTACGTGGCATGGGTAGGGCTGAAGCAACATCGGTGAGCCTTGTTCGTTAGATGGAGGCGAGAAGCGGGGAGACAAGTAGCAGGGGGGTCCATGATTTTCAATGATCGATTTTCAAAATGACGATAAATGATACTGAAAGTGTCACACCCAAATCCCCACTGACGCAGGAAGCTTTCCACATCAACAACCAAACATGGGCAGATACATCATTTACGATATCCACCGGCGTTTAGCGTGGCCTCCCGTTAGTTATCCATCTTAAGCATCAAACGGCTTTTGAGCGCGCACCACACGCCACCTGACGTTAGAATGGATCTTGCCTTCCCTGAACTCTTTGCGAGAAATAGCGGCGTAGTTCGCGATTTCCTTCGGGGTCCACCCCAGGTAGTTGGGCAAGAAATAAACCATGAAGCCTTCAAGGTCATGTGTCAGTGCCACAGACTGGTAGAGACCTAGCTGCTTCATCTTTGGGTCATCAGACCAGGGCGAGATGGGAACCTAGATCTCAGGGTCAGCTTCACTTTATCTCAAGGGCTCATAGACAACGGAAGTCTTACATAGTGATCCTCGGACGTAACGTTGATGAATCCAGCGTTCTTCATTCCCTTTTCCATCTTGCCTGAAGAAACCACACAAAACTCAAGCCCGGTCTTCCGCCCGACCTCTCTCCAAATTGGACCCCACTGGGCCAAAGCGGAATCATGAGGCATCGTTCCATCAAAACATATCCATTCAGCATCGCAGTCAAGTTGTTCAATCCAAGCACCGGGCTTAGCACACCTATACGCCTCCTTATACAGGGCATCCCAATCCTTGATAACGCCGGTCATGAAGCGAAGATGAACGAAGTCGAAGTGATTCTCTGGATAGGTCCACTCCTTGGTTGCGTCATCGATTTCGAAGCGGGCGTTTGGAGGTACCCAGGCTGGTTGAATAGGGGAAATATCAGTCCCAATGACCGTGCAATTGGGATGGTCGTCCGCAAAGTCACTGTAATATGAGAAATGAGATGTTAGCAATCCGAAGATCTACCAAGAAATCTGACAAGTCCGTCTTACATAGCCCAAACTCCTACACAGAAAGATGGTCAGTAAAATTTGAAGGAAAGGAAGAGATGGCGGTTCAGGTTGCTCAGCTTACCAGTGCCGGTACCGATATCAATGGCGTTCTTGATCTCCTTATCATTGAGTGGGGAGGTATACAGCTTTCCATCGAACAACATAACCATAGCCGCGTGTATAATATCCAACATTTCATTTGCCTTATCATCATTAGGACCCCTGAGTGGTGCATATGACCAGTTAGTTCAGCTCCAGAGCATCGACGAGTATAGCACTCGTCTTGCTGACGCTTTCCAATTCAGACGTACCAATACTCTCCGTCAGTCACCAAATCGCTGTGGTAGGTTCGTCCCAGGACATTACGGTACTGCATAATGCTGGAAGCGATCGAGGCGGTCGAACTTTGGGTATCACTTCCTAGGGTTAAGTCATTATCGTCATCCACCTCCTGTAGGAGACATTTTGTTAGCACCCGCCATTCTTAGAATAATATATAGAAACGCTGTGATCACGAACCTGCTCGCCCCAGTGGGCGCCGGACAAAAGTGAAAGATCAACAGGCTCTGAAGGCTGGCGGGCCACTGGGGACGCGGGACCAGGCATGGGCGACTTCGCTCCCGTTGGAGAGGCAGGACCAGGAGTGGGCGACTTCTCCTTTTCCTTTGGCGACTTGGCCTCGGGTGCTGGTGACTGCGCCTTCTTAAGGGGGGAACTCATCGTCGGAGATGGATATCGAAAGCGTTAAAAAGTGAACTGCAGAGGTTGGCGACGGGCAAGTCGAGGCTTGGTGCCCGTTTGCGTGTGCCAGCGGCCCACTATATAAGTTTTCGGGCCAGCTACCCCTCCTCAAAAACGACGGGAGTCTTCCGAGGCTGACCTTGCATAAAGCGGTCAAGAGAGACTGGAAGACAACATCCTTCCTTTCGAACTGTGTGGGGGGTTTAGTCACTTCTATCCCTGCGACTGTGTTCTTTCGTCGTTTGCCTGCTAGACATTTTTGTACCTCTCACACTAACAGGAAGCGCCCAATCAAGCAGTGACAGCCGGGCTTCTGCGTTAGTTCTCAAGTAACTTCAGCCATCGTGACGGTGGGGTTTTGCTGCCATAGAGGTACATATCACCTCAGGTACCAGGGTAGTGGAAAACACACAGTGAATGAGCTGGTTGGCAAACGTTGCAATCTGCACGCTCCCAAGGGAGGCTGGAGAGCAATAGTTTCTGTACTAGACTCTGCTTGGTATTATTACCCGTGCCACGCTATGGGTACTCAGAGCTAGGCGAGTCGCATCCAGAAGATCAGGCATGAATAAGAAATAGGACGGCCGCGGCCACGTCTAGAATTCCAAAAAAGCAAAACATGATCCTTATCAGCGACCTTAGCAGGCGGACGGGAACTATAGGAGCTTCACTCCTCTGCGGAAATTGTTATTACGCTAACAGCCACTTGGCAATATTGGCAGTTATGAAGATAGACATACATCTCATTCGTCAAACAACTCTCGAGAGGTCGATCGGGCCATCTCGCTTTTCTTACCCAACCAAGTTCAGGGCAAATTGCTTGTAGCTTGAGGGCTGTAAACAGCTATTGAAGATCCTGAATGACCATGAGGAGGAATGAAAGGAGTAAAAGTAATGAGAGGAATCAAAACCGTCTTGGTGTTACTGGATTTGTTATTAGGAAAACGTCAGTTCATCTGAATGTCAACCGGAATTGTGTAGACAGACTTTACATCTGATGGGAAGCATACAATGCTTCTATTTCCGCGTACCTTTAGTGAAATGTTCTCATACTAGTTTGATAGTTCGTGGCTTACACTTGGTAAATATCTCTAGTAACCGCCCGTAACGGAATATTCCAACCCCTACTCGGGTATAGCCATCTTCGGGGTCTATTCCCTCTCTAAGAAGAAGATCGTAAACGTGTAAACAAGTTACAAGCCGTAGAAAATAGTGTCTGCGGTTGCTCAGCAATATAAAAACATCCAGTGTATCGAGGTAGATACTCCCGACTAGAACGCCATCCCTTTTTAGGCCAACAAACAGATCACCAAATGGGCCTTTAGTCTGATCGCTGATATCAATGTCAACCAGCAAAGCACCGCTAAGAATAAGGGCTTTGTATTCAAGCGCACTATATAGGTCCCGATACTTTGGGATTGTGACAAGGGCAGTAATCTGGGCTTGGAACAGTAGTTCAATTCAGCTAATAAACTACTTTGGTCTCGAAAGCCTTGTTGATCTTCTCAACCT
>MU859505.1:0-12399 GCA_033297205.1 Pseudoneurospora amorphoporcata
TTCCGCTCCTCTCAGCTACAAGTGCATAGTTCACTGTAGCATCCCTATACTAGTACTATCATCATAGGCTAGTTAGGGCATTGCAGCAAACACAACAATAATAGTAATAACGGTAATAACGGCGCTCGAGTTAACGTCGTCGCTACTAGTAAGCCCGCCGCCCCCGTTATAGCGCCCGCTCCAACTCTTGCCCAGCCCGCATAGTACGGCGCGGGAAATGCGCTACCTCTCTATTAAATCGCTTAAAGAGGCCGTCGTCTGTATTAGTTATAGTAGAGGAGGAGGAGGATAGTTTAGTAGATTTAGAAGTAGTTCAACTTAAGAATTCTAATTTAAATAGCTATAATAATAATTTTATCCTCTTCTCTACTCAAATTATTTACGGACCGCGCAACCAACGTAGTAAGTGCGCCGCTCTAATAAATAACGGTTACTCCGCTCTCGCTTTTATCGATTGCAGCTTTATTACCCGCTATACTATCCCGTTATTGAAGCTCCCTAAGCTAAAGGCTTTATACTTAGTAGACGGTGTATTTAAAGACCTTATTACCTACTATTGCCAGGTCTAATTACGTATTAGTTATTATACGGAAACTATTACTATATTAGCTTACAATTTAGCGGACGACTACCCTATAATCTTAAGTATACTATAGCTCAAACTTTATAACCTTACAATATTGTAATTAGATAGCGCCGTTACCTTTACCGACTACTATATAGATTACTACCTTCCCGCTAATTTTTTATATTTGTTATAGTACGTTCTAAAGGTTTAGAAGTATACTTATACGCGTCGTTACGAAGCCGTATAAAGTATAACCGCGCTTCCGGCTGTTAAGGCTAACCGTTCTAACACCTTAGTCGCGGACCCCGCTCCCGACGTCGTTAAAGACGGACCCCCTAACACCCCGGTCGAGGACCCCAAGCGGACTAGGCCCGCCGTCTGCCGCACCGTAATTAGCTAGCGGAGGTCCGATCCTTACTACCGCGTCGTGGTACGACGATCGTACTTCTCGAGCGACCCCGTCAACCTAACGGATATTAGGGATATAATGGCCGCCGGGTTTAATTGGTTGTGCGAAAGGTTCGATTTACGGGCGTTCCGCACTTCGTATATAGAGATTTGCGAAATTATAGAGGAGGCTAGGGCGGAGGAGGCGGCCCGGGCTAAAGAGGTAGAGGGGGGTGCCCTAGAGCTTAAAGAGTATAAAAATAACGAAGGCGTCGTTAATAGAGGGGCAGGGATAAGAATTGAATACGATTAGAATATACTTACCAGTTTAATAAATTTTACTACTAAAATAGAATAAGAAATTTAAAACGGCGACGGCACTAAGTATAAGAAATTGTTAAGTAAGCGTTATTATTTATAAATTGACGCTTACGCTAATAAGGGTTCTAAGGTCGCTATCCAGGTAGCAAAGATTACTAAATATATATACTTTAGCAGCAACGTAGAAGAAAATTACGAGCGCTACAAGGCTATTAGGCTCGCTAGCATTACGGAGGAGGATGCGGCCAAGTTCTACGAGAAAGTTGATAAACTACCTAAGATTAACGCCCAAATTAAAGAAAAGCTTCTTAAATAGTACTAGAATCGCCTTAACGTTTTTAGACTTCGTAACGCTACAGTCCTACCCCCCCACCGCTCGTACGACCTCAAAATCGAATTCCGACTCGGCGAGTAGGTACCCTATACGAAATTCAAAGTATTTAACTCCGATGAGTTGAGCGTGATTAAAAAATGGATTGACGATAACCTCCGTATAAGGTTTATCCGTCCCTCCTAATCCGAGGCCGCTTCCTAGATCCTATTAGTAAAGAAGCTAGGCGGCGGTGTTAGACTTTGCGTAGACTATAGAGGAATTAATAACGTTACTTTTAAGAGTCGCTACCCGCTCCCTTTGATTAAGGAGACTTTTGACGCTATTTGCAAGGTAAAGATTTTTATTAAGTTGGATATTATCGCCGCTTTCAACCGCATCCGCGTTGTAGAAGGATATGAATGGCTGACGGCATTCGTTATTCGTTTCGGCCTATTCGAATCGCTCGTATGTCCTTTCGGTTTATAAGGAGTATTGGGCGCCTTCCAAAACTACGTTAATAATATCTTATATAATATTTTAGACATCTACGCGACCGCCTACCTAGTATCACAGGGTTAGACTTATGATGTGCAACACTGCACTGGTCGCTTCCAGAGCTGGTCACGGCACGCATGCCATGCCCTCTGCGCTAGCCATCACGTGCAGGTTCACGTGCGTGCCCGGACTGGTGCTATAGGACTTACGCCTATATAGCCAGTCCTCCACGCACACTCTCCTCCTTCCTCTCCTTATGCAAAACGCATATTTCACCCCACCCTATACGGTGCCCTCTCGCCCCGTAATAGTTTGTTGCATCCAATTATTGCGCTGCGCGCGCCCATTCAACAAGAGGAAGATTGCTCGCATCTCGATCGCGGCAATCAATCAATCAAGACTCGACCCTGCGCGATCCCGACCTCGAAGTCGTGATCCCAGCCCGTCGAGCTAGGTAACCACCAAGACGAGCATCACCAACGATTGCTCGCACTCTCCTTTCCCTCATACCTGCCGGAGCATTTGATCAAGCGATCAATGTCCAACAACTCCATCGTCCCGCGCTCTCCGCCCGTGACAGACAACTTTCTTGCCATCATCGTGGTTAGCGCACTCGCGGCTTCGGATCCCGACCATCGAGAGCAGCTCTCTACCTTTGCACAAGCTCTCGAGGCTTTGAACTATCGTGCGATTGAAGTCTCAATCCCCACTACCGACGCCTTTACCCTTGCCTAACTCCCTGTTTTCTAGGCAGTCTTTACTGCGCTCTGCCGCCTTCTCCAGGACGACGTAGTTGCGGCCAGAGCCCAGGCCCGCGAGGTAGAGGGAGATTTTGAATAATCCTAATACGATATCGCTCGCCTTAATAGTAACGTAGCCACGCTCTAAGCGCGAGTTCGCCTCTACGAGCAAGAGCACAAAGAAGCCATCGCCGCCCTCCAGACTAAATACGAGGGCCAGATCCAGGCCAACCACGTATAGATCAACACCCTCAACGACGAGATCACTGCTATTAGGAAGGAGCTTAACGATTTCCGCGCCTTATCTAAACAAGTTTATGAGAGGTAGAGCGATAAGTACTAGAAGGCTATTAACGATCTTCGTTAGCGATTTATCACCGCGGGCACTCTATCTCCGCTTGCCACTCCAGCTCCGCTCCCGCCCAGCGCTCCAACTGCTCCGCTCCCCAACGAGCCCCCGTCTAACGACATGGACGACGATACGATGAACGGCAGCGGCTATAGGTTAGTATCGCGAATTACCGTCTCCTCCGCCTTTAATAGAAAGGGCACCTCGATTGAGAGAGCCGCTAAGTATCGCGCCTGGCGCCTTCGCGTTAAGCTCGCATAGATTGATGAGCCCAAGATCTTCGTCAACGAGCGCACTAAGTTTTTCCTTATCGCTCGCTCTATTGAGGGGCCCCCGTTTGAAGCTATCGAGACTAAGCTTAATAAGGCCGTCGTCGGTGAACCAGCTAAGTAGGATACGGCCCTTGATTTGATCGCGGAATTCAATAAGAAATACGACAACGTTAACGTCGTTATCGAGTCTCGCCGCTCCCTAGAAGAGCTAAAGATAACCAAAACTATAAAATAGTAGGACTTCGAGGAGGTATTCACGCGCTTGATCGATAAGTATAACTTTAATAATGGCATAAAAGTTCACTACCTACGCTAGAAAATCACGGACCGTATCCGTACCGCGCTAGCGTACTAGCGCCCCCAGCCCGTTAACAACAATTACACGGAGTGGCTGGAGGCCGCCCGCGATCTGGCTAAGCAGTAGGAGGACAACGACTGGCGCCAGAAGAACGCTAATCCCTTTTACAAACCCGCGACTGCTGGCACCACTTCAACTACTAAGCTAACCGTAAGCCAGGGTGGCACTACTATGGATCTGGATGTTATGTCCGCGTCGGACGTTTAGATCTCCCGCATTATCGACAATAGTATTTTCGAGCACCGTATAAAAACTAGCGCCTACACTCGCTGCGGGAAGAAGGGCTATTATTCTACTAATTGCTGTAGTCGTATTAATTTTAATAAGGAAGTTAAGATTGGCAACAAGAACAAGAACAAGAACAGGACCGGTGGCAATAATACCAACACGGGTAACAATAGCAACGCCAACAACAACGGCTAACAGCGGCAGCATAGCAACAACGGCCAGCAGTAGTAGCTAGCCTAGGGTTAGTACGGTTACGGCCAGTGGCACTCTAATTACAGTAGCGGCCACTAGGTCAACGCTATGAACGGCGTACCAGTGAGCACCCCGATAGGCACTCCAGCTCCCGGCCCCGGCGGTTACTACTACCCAGTTCCTATTTACCAGCCCGGCTTCGTCGGTCCTATTATAGGAAACGAGACCGGCTCGGTTCAGGGCTAGGGAAATGTGTAGCCTCCTAGTTAAATCGCACCTGGAGGCACCCGTCCGCAGGATAAGGAGGAGGGCAAAGATAAGGGACTGTCCCTGTTCGGCTAGATATTATTAAAATAAACAAATCTTCTGTAGACAGCCGTTATAAACACCCTAATTCATTAAGTCTTTCTATCTATCTTTCCTGCGGACCGCGTAAATTGCATTGCTCTACCCTCGTTGACAGCGGCTGTACTACCCTTGGTTTCATTGATCGCCGTTTCGTCTATAGGCATCAACTTCCTTTCTTCAAGCTTCCCGTCCCTAAGCTCTTACATCTCGCTGACGGCCAGGCGAAGGGGAGCATCACCCACTTCACCAGGTTGACGATGTAGGCAGAAGTCTACTACGAAGTTATTGATCTATTAATCTACAATTTAGCTGAGGATAAACCCGTTATTTTAGGCCACCCGTAGTTCGTCTATTACGCCCCGGGTATTGACTAGCCTAACAATTCCCTTCAATTTAGCCCCGCTTGTGAACAACGAGGCTGTCTTCCGCCGGGGAGCTCAGGCCGCACCGCTCCGCTCTCGAGCCGCTACCTCTCGACCCCGCGGCCACCAATTCAACGCTCGATATACCATAGCCCAACAGTAAAGGATACCGAGGATAAAGGCGAGCCGGACCAGCGCAAGGAGGCAGCAGCCATCAAGCGGCTGTCCGTCTCGGCCATAGTTAGGCGAGCCGCTCGTCAACGATTCTACCACTTCAAACACCGGGTCGCCAACCGTCAAGGTACTACTCCGTTCGGGAAAGTGAAAGGCGGCAACGCGATTATACTATCCGCTCTACCCTCAGCGCCCCCTTCCGCACTTCGCCCAATCCCAGCGCTCTGCCGTTAGGCCGGTGGCGTAAAGACCTCTATAACAGACCACCGAATCCCAGTCCGGCTCTACAATATCCCGGATGGTCCCATTAACCCCAACGATATCAAAGAGCTCCCTACCGCTACTTTTAATTGGCTAGCAGAGACCTAAGGGCTCTAGATCATCCGTACGACTCGGGCTAACTTAGACGAAAATATCCGTAGGTTGACCGAGGAAGCTGAGAAACTAGAAAAAGAGGGACGGATCTTAGACCCTTGGAGTATAAGTAATAATCTTACACCCGATATGGTGGCGGAGGTATTACTAGGCAAAGGCCAGCGGTTCAAATACTTTTTCGGCAACAAATATTATCGTTAAATTAATGCCCTAGCAGGGGAAGGAGACGAAGCCGCCCTGAGAGCCGTAAAAGTTTCCAACTCTATTAAGATCAACGGCACCGACGACGATTTTCCCCGCTACGAAGAAGCGATCAATGAGTATTTCGCAGTAAACGGCATCGCCATTAATAAGATCACGTTTGAAGACGCGGTCAAGTTTTACGAGAAGGCTGATAAACCTCCTAAGACGGTCGCAGAGATTCAAGCTAAGCTCCCGCGACAATATTGGTACCATACGTAAACCTTCTTACAAGAAGGAGCGGATGTGCTTCCTCCCCATAGGGCGTACGATTTAAAGATTAAGCTCCGCCCGGGTGCAACCCCTCCCGCTTTTCGCGGACGTACGTTCAACCCCGACGAACTCAGTATTATAAAGAAATGGGTCGACGATATGTTCCAAAAGAAGTTCATTAGGCCCTCATAATTAGAAGCTTTAATACCGCTACTCCTTATTAAGAAACTAGGAGGCGGAGTCCGCGTTTGCATTGACTACCGCGGCGTTAATAATGTAACCTTGAAGTCCCGTTACCTACTCCCGCTTATTAAAGAAACCTTTGACGCGATTTGCCGCGCTAAGATCTTTACGAAGCTCGATGTGATCGTTGCCTTCAACTGCATCCGTGTTAAACAGGGGTACGAGTGGCTTACCGCTTTTATAACCCAGTTTAGCCTATTCGAATCCTTAGTTATTCCTTTCGGCTTACAAGGCGCCCTAGGTGCTTTCCAGAACTACGTTAACGATATTTTACACGACATTCTAGACGTTTACGCAACCGCTTACTTCGACGATATCCTTATCTACTCAAATAACGCTAAAGACTACGAGCGGTACGTCAACGACGTTCTCGATAGGCTGGCAAGAGCGGGCTTCAGTATTGATATTGACAAGTACGAATTCTATACCACGAGGACAAAGTACCTAGGCTTAATTATTACGCCGGGAGGCATCGAGATGGACCTAGACAAGGTCAAAGCTATCGCCGACTGGCAGGCGCCCGAGTCGAAGAAGTCCCTACAATCTTTCTTAGGTTTTGCAAACTTCTACCGGCGGTTTATAAAGGAGTTCTCGATAATGGCTACTCCGCTTTACGAATTTATGAAAAAAGATATTGGCTGGTCTTGGGACGACCGCCACCAAGCCGCTTTTGAAGCTCTCAAGAAAGCGTTTTCGGAAGGCCCCGTCTTGAAGATCTACGATTGGACTAAGAAGACCGTGGTTGAAACGGATGCCTCCAACTGGGCTGCGGGTGGCACCTTCTCCCAGTATGGCGACGATAGTATTCTCTACTCCATTACCTATTTCTCGGCAAAACACAGCGCCCAGGAATATAACTACGACGTTTACGACAAGGAGTTGCTCGCCATCATCAAGGCATTAGAGGAGTGGAGGCCAGAATTGGAGGGAGCGCAACAACCCTTCGACATCCTGACGGATCACAAGAATCTCCAGACCTTCACGACCAACAAGCAGCTAACTCAGCGGCATATGCGATGGTCCCAGTTTCTGTCTCGGTTCAACTTCTTGATTAGATATACGCCGGGTTCTAAGAACCTTCGCCCAAATACTCTAAGCCGCAAACCTAACGACCGCCCTAACGGAGACGAAGATAACCGCCTAATTGTACGCAAGAGAGCGCTACTCGACCCCTCCTAGTTCGAAGAGGGTTGCTTAGAGTCTGACGATCTAATTACGGGTTTCTCATTGTACTTGCTAGGCCCAAACAAGTTAGATACCCTATCAACAGACGATTTAATCCGCACTAGCTACGAAATATCCGTTTTCTTACAAGAGCTAGTCTCCTCCCTCACTAACGGAGCCCGTCAATAGCTAACTAATATTAAGAAAGTTTTCTATAAAGCCTTTTCTAAATGTTACGTCGCTAGCGGTATTGCTAAGTAGCGGGATTAGGTTATTATTGATCCCTACGATAAGAATCTCCAGCTCCAGCTTATTAGTCGTCAATACAATTCCCTAAGGGCCGGCTATTCCGGCCGCGATGCGACGTACGAACTATTATAAAGAGATTTTTACTGGGAAGGGATGTATAACGACGTTCGGCTTTTTTGTAAAGGATGCCTACCCTGTGCGAAGACAAAGTCTTTGAAGAGGGGCTCAACGGGTTATCTCAAACCTATTGCAATCGCTCTCGCACCCTGGACCACTATCTCAGTTGATTACGTCACGCCGTTATCAGAGAGCACCCACCTAGGGTAGACGTTCAAATACGTCGCCGTTGTCGTTAACCGTCTCACCGAGATGCGGCACTATATTCCAACGGTGATACTGGAGGTAGAAGAGCTGGCGGATCGGTTCATTGATCGCGTCTACTCCATCCACGGCTTGCCGGACAGTATCCTCTCCGACAGGGGCATCCAATTCGTATCGCGATTTTGGACCAGCCTTTATAAGCGGCTATCCGTGATTCGGAAGCTCACGTCCGCTTTCCACCCTCAAACGAATACCCAGACAGAGCGGATCAACGCGGAGATGGAGCAGTTCTTGAGGATTTATATCAACTGGGCACAGACGGATTGGGCAAAGTAGCTACCACTCGCGGAGTTCGCTGGCAATAATACCATCTCCTCATCAACGGGGATATTACCTTTCTTCGCCAACTATGGCCATCACCCGCGCATAGGCACAGAGCCCCGCACCCCGCCGCTACCAGATCTCTCCCCCGCCCAGCTCAAGGAACACTACAAGGCCAACGAACTGGCCGATCGCTTCCAGCAGATCTGGGACTTCGCTATCCAGCAATCTCGTCGCATGCAGGAACGGTACGAAGACAACGCCAACAAGAAGCGGGTCGACTCTATCAAGTACCGTATTGACGATATAGTTTTGCTCAATACAACCAACCTCGCTAACGGACGTCCGCACGCGAAACTCTGCCCCCGCTGGGAGGGGCCCTTTAGGGTCATCCGCGCCGATTCTCACACGGTGCATCTCGCCCTACCATCCAACATGAAGTGCTCGCCAGTGTTCCACATTTCCATAGTGCAACCATAGTCGGGCAAGGGACTCCCAGGGCAGCCCACCACGACAGATGTCCAGGCCAACGAGGGACGAATCATAATACGAACCGACGACCAGGTGGAACACGAGGAGTGGGCTTTTGAGCGGTTCACGGATTGTCGGCAAATGGGCAACAACAGGCATTGGAAATACGAGGTCAAGTAGAAGACCAGTAACCCTACCTAGGAACCCGTCAGCAACGTTATCGACTGTGAACATCACCTTCAGCAGTTTCACCACGAGCATCCGGACAAGCCAGTGCCCCCAGAGGTCCAGAAGGTTCTCGAGCGCCTCGCCGCCGACGCTCCCGCGCCTGCACCGGCAACCCCCGAGCCTCCACGGCGCCGCTCCAGCCGCTTAGCTCGGCAGGAGACGGCCGCCGCTATAGAAGATAGGACGTCAGGGATGGAGGACAAGTTGTGTTTAGCCTTTGGCAGGATTTTTCGGAAATTGATAGACGTTTACGAGGATAGGAAGTTATCTGGACGGTCTTGAGTCTATTATTTCACGTGTATATAGATTTTCGGCTCTACGAGCTTCTTTTGAGGGAGGATAGTATCACAGGGTTAGACCTGTGATGTGCAACACTGCACTGGTCGCTTCCAGAGCTGGTCACGGCACGCATGCCATGCCCTCTGCGCTAGCCATCACGTGCAGGTTCACGTGCGTGCCCGGACTGGTGCCATAGGACTTACGCCCATATAGCCAGTCCTCCACGCACACTCTCCTCCTTCCTCTCCTTATGCAACAACGCATATCTCACCCTACCCCATACGGTGCCCTCTCGCCCCGTGATACCTAGATAATATCCTCATCTTTTCGGATAACGAAGAGGAGCACTAGAAATACGTAGACGATGTTCTCCCCCGCTTGGAAAAGGCTAGCTTGCAGGTCGATATCAACAAGTGCGAATTTTATACTAAGAAAACTAAATACCTTAGGTTGATTATTACGCTTAGTGGTATTAAGATAGACTTAGAGAAGGTTAAAGCTATTACGGACTGGAAGCCCCCGACGTTTAAGAAGTTTTTGTAGAGTTTCCTAGGATTTGTTAACTTTTATCGTCGTTTTATTAAAAGTTTCTTAATAATGGTAGCGCTATTGTACGACCTTACGAAGAAAGATACGGAGTGGGCATGGACCGCGGCGTAATAGTCCGCTTTTAAAGTCCTAAAAACCGCGTTTACTAGCGGACTAACCTTACGAATCTACGACTAGTCTAAGAAGACGGTCGTTGAAACTAACGCCTCGAACTAGGCCTCTAGAAGCACCCTCTCCCAGTATAGGGATAACAGCGTGCTCTACCCAGTCGCCTACTTTTCAGCACGGCATTCAACGTCGGAGTGCAATTACAACATTTATAATAAAAAACTCCTCGCTATCGTTAAGGCCCTAGAGGAGTGGCGCCCGGAATTGGAGAGCGCTCAATAATTATTTAATATCGTTACGGATTACAAGAATTTAAAAACCTTTATTACAAACAAACAGCTCACGCCCCGCTATATGCGGTGGTTATAGCTTTTGTCGCGTTTTAACTTCCTAATCTGCTATATACTGGGATTGCGCAATTTACGCCCTAACGCGCTTAATAGAAAGCTAGAAGACGTGCCGCTAGATATAAATAATTACCGTCTAAAGGTTAGAAACCGAAAACTTATCGACCTAGCCCGTTTTAAAGAAGGCTACCTCTCCTTGTTAGCTATGGTTGCCGATAACCTCGATTTCAACGAGGAGGTCTTCTTGCTATCCCTAGATGCTTTAGAGAAGCTAAATAAGTCGACCGATGATATTATTAACGAGAGCTACGACTAGTAACTTTAATATAGGAAGCCGTTAGTTGTTTGAGAGATTTAGGCCGTATTAAATAGCGCTCTTATATTAAAAAGAAGTTGAAGGTCGCTTTCGCTAAATGTTCTACGGCGGGAGGCAAGGCGTACTATAGAGGGAAGGTACTTATCGATCCCGATAATACCGCTACCTATCTACTACTTATCTACCGCGCTTACTTGTTACCAACGGCAAGCCATCTAGGCAGAAATAAGATATAAGTATGGATAAACGAGTATTAATATTGGCTAAGCATAGTAGAAGCCGTTCGAGCTTACTATAAAGGTTACTTAGTGTGCTCGAAGACGAAAGCATCGCGGCGCGCTAAAGCAAGCTATTTTAAGCCTATACCCGCGGCCTACGTGCTATAGACGGATATTTTGGTTGATTACGTCTCTCCATTACTAAAAAGTTTATATTTAGGCTAGAAGTTTAAATACATCGCCGTCGTAGTAGACCGCTTAACGAAAATACATTACTACATCCCTACTATTACTATGGAAGCGGAAGAACTAGCGGACCGCTTTATTAACCGCATTTACACCCTTCACGACCTACTAAATACCGTTATTTCCGACCGCGGCTCCCAATTTGTTTCCCTATTCTAATTTACGATTTGTAAACGCTTAGCCATTAAGAGGCTATTGAGCTCCGCTTTCTACCCTTAGACTAATGCCCAGACAAAGCGCATCAACGCAGAGATAGAGTAATATTTGCGTATCTTCGTTAATTGGGTATAGACGGACTAGGTACGATAGTTCCTACTAGCGGAGTTTGTAAGTAATAATATAGTTTCCGAGACTACGGGCGTAACTCCCTTCTTTGCTAACTATAATTTCTACCCCCGTATAGGCGTCGAGCCCGCTACGGTTGTACCGTTAGAAGGCTTCTTACTAGCGCAATAGAAGGAGTACTTAAAGGCTAACGAGTTGTTCGCTCGTTTCGAGGCTATTTAGGACTATATACGTACTTCTACAAAGAAGGTACAAAATAAATACGAAGTTAATACTAACGAAAATCGGTCCGACGTACTAAAATACCGCGTTAGTAATTTCATTATATTAAATACGACCAACCTCAATAACGGCAAGCCTCACGACAAGTTTTACGCCTTGAAGCCTCAGGCGACAAGGCCTGATACGTACCTCAAATACGTAGCGATTCCCTTTAGTATAAGAAGGCCCTGAAGCCCAACCTTCCCTGGAGGTTGAGGAAATCAGCAAGGCATTCGAGACCAAAGAAGATTATTAGCTAAATTGAACTCTTTGTTCCAAGCCCAGAACTCTGCCCTTGTCACAGGCAGGGTAGGCACGGCTGGTAACTGTTTCTCAATTTCTGGTGTTACGGGTAGCGTAGGGGGCAAGATCTCAGGAGTTATGGGTTGTTCGAAGTTGTCTATCTTGAGTACTACTTGACTCTGGTGTAGCAGGCGCTCATCCCCTTCCTTGGGCACTGACCTCCTGGTCAGGGCATCGGGCTTCGCTCCTTGCTTCCATGGGCGGTATACGATCTTGAAGTTAAAACGGGACAGAAATTCAGATCAACGGGCTTGTCTTCGGTTTAGCAGCTTCGTCGTGGTGAAGTACTCCAGGTTGCGGTGATCGGTAATAACCTTGATTGGGGAGCTCGTCTCCTC
Source organism: Pseudoneurospora amorphoporcata (assembly GCA_033297205.1). Taxonomy (NCBI): domain Eukaryota; kingdom Fungi; phylum Ascomycota; class Sordariomycetes; order Sordariales; family Sordariaceae; genus Pseudoneurospora; species Pseudoneurospora amorphoporcata. Next base: position 12,183 of record MU859505.1, read on the forward strand.
TAGTTCGGGTCTCTATTCTTTAAAACAACGGACAATCGCTAACAGCTCCTTGCCGTAGATCTCCTAATTACACTCCCTAACTGAATGCTTCTTGAAGAAGAAGGCGGTGTTACGAACTTGAACGAGTGGCACGGGCCAACCAAGTCACCAGGACACACAGAGGCGGGGCCATGTAACCATAGAGGCCAGTAAGACAGAAGACTAGAAGGCTCACAAG
>MU859506.1:0-12144 GCA_033297205.1 Pseudoneurospora amorphoporcata
AGGTTGAGAAGATCAACAAGGCTTTCGAGACCAAAGTAATTTATTAGCGGAATTGAACTATTGTTCCAAGCCCAGAAACCTGCCCTTGTCACACTAGGGTGTAGATATAGTGTTCAGCTTTGCTTTGTCGAAACGTTCTATAATTTTTTTTAAGTATACCTCTTGATAAAGGTAAATGTGGTGATTAGGGCGATTTCTAACGATCGAATATCCTAGAAAGGAAGAAGTATTACCGATATCCTTTAGTTCCAATACTGTCCTAAGAGTACTGATAACGGCATTAATAGCAGCCTAGGTTAGACCGGCAATTAAAAGGTCGTCGATGTAGAATAGGATAATAACATTTGTTTTCTCGTTCTTAAAAAGAGAATGTCTTTTCGGACTGTAGCAAATGTCTTTTCGTACTGTTGTTAAATTCTATAACTAGGTATAACTTAGCCAAATGTAAATGGCACGAGAACGATTGTAGTATTAGAATTTTTATTTTTTTTTTGCGCTTTTTACACACCTAGCGCGGGGACCTTAACGTAGAGTATAGTAAAGAAGTAGGAACGAGATAGAAATTTAGCTAAAAGATTCTTTCTTTTTATTTCTTCGTCCAACGCAAAGCTTAACGGGCAGTAGCTATTACGCCGTAGATACTGTCTTATAGAGTAAAAAATATGAAAAATTCTAATACTATTTTTATTCTTATACGATTATAAATAGCTAAGTTATACCTAGTTATAGAATTTAGCGACAGTACGAAAAGACATTTGCTACAGTCCGAAAAGACCTTCTCCTTAAAAATACAGTTGTTCGTGGCGAACGGCTCGAAACCTAAAGCTCTCATTTTTGGAGTTACCGTCTTATGCTACTAGATTGCAGATTTTTGTAAGCTATAGAATGCTTTATTGAGGCGGCAGACTCTTTTAGTACTATCCTCGAAGCCTATCAGTTGCTTAATATAGATAACTTCGTTCTTAGGTACGACGGCGTTTAGATACGCTGCTACTATATCGAATTGGCGGTATTTAAAGTCTATAATTTCTACTAGTATAATAAAGATCCTTATGTTAAACGCGTATACAATAATTAAGTAGACTTCGTATAGTATATAATTACTATATTTAAAGTTACTATATATAACCTATCTTACTTTGTTCTTTAACTATTCGCCGGTCGTTATAAACTTCTAATCTAGTACTTATTTGCTTAGTATAGCCTTGACGCTATTTGGCAGATTAACGAGGTCTTATGTGCTGAATGTTATTAATTTATCTACTTATTCTTTTATTACTAAGTACTATAAGGTCTTCAAGTTGCTTCTCTTAATAGTATCTTTATATAACTTTAGTAGGTAGGGTGCTTGCTTAATTATAATTAAAAGTAAATAGAAGTCTATTTTAACCAACAGTTCTAAATCTATCTCTTCTATAACGATTAAGGCAATGGCAGCATAGTGCCTTACTACCTTATTGCCTTTCATTACTAGTTTGCTATTAAGATCGTACATATCCTATTAATTATTTTTATTCTATAGCTTACGATGGGGTTTTAAGGATTTGGCGGGTGGTAGAACGGGTAGGGGGCTAGTTACTTTGCGTTTTATCAATGTTTTACGTTTAGGAGGCGGATATGGCGTATCCAGTATTATAAATTCGCTATCCTTATTAGGGTACGCACTCAGTATCGCTTCTACGTAGTCTTCTATTTTTTCGTCCGTTAGTAATAGGGAATCCTTAATAGGCTGGAGATCGGTAAGTAGCTAGAGTAGTCTATTTGGAGTAGTATTAGGTATCGGGTAAGCGTTTAAGGTAGTTGGAGTCTTTCAGTTAAAGGCTATAAACATTATATTCTAGTTCGACGTTGCAATCTAGTTCGAGGTAGACTATATTATTAAGGTTCTTGGTAAGGAGGCATCTCCTACGTCGAGGTATATTTCGTATTCGAGTGTAAACGTAGTAGACCCTTCGTAGAGGTAGGTGTTGTTAAAGGTAGCCTCGAATAAGATAGGAGTGAGATTTGGATTAATAAGATTTAGCGGATGTTTCTCCTTAATAAATCTAATATTACGCGCTCTAATAACTTTGCTACTATTATTTAGTTTAATCTTATAGACCTTTCTAATCAAATCCTCGTAATTATATAGTTTTCTAACGACCGCCTTTGCCAATATCTTTCTTCCTTTGGGTCTTTACTTTCCATTATTAATATAGATATAAGCTGTCGCTGTATATACCCTCAAATGACAGATGTTGGGTTGGTATTAGTCAAGTAGATAGCCAACTGATCGTATAAAAACTTCTAGTAGTAATACGTTACCTAATGCGGGATAGGGAAGTTAATTGAAAATAAAGACATATGCTGCCTCAGCAAGTGGCGAGTACGACTCTAAGAATCCTACTTTAAGATTGGAGGTGCGGGCACCGTCTACAATAGTGCGGCTATGGCGTTCTAATATAGGGTTTTGTTTTGGGCATTTAGGAGCTGTGATTACTAGTGTCTTGCTACGCTCTTTATACTATAGTCTTAGTTTGTTGATAGGGAACTTTGTGCTATTATTAATATAAATTACTTGGATATGAATGCCAGTCTGTTTTTCCAGCTAGTTGATGAAGTGGATTAGCTTCTCGTATCTATCTAACTTCCTATTTAATGTAAAGTACCATTGGAATCAGGAATATTAATCAGTGATGTGGATAGTATAGTTTTGACCACCTAGCCCCTCTGGTTTATGCGGTATGGAGTTAATGTGGATCTTGGCTAGTACCTTTGAAGCGGGAGGTAGGGGGTCGTGTAAAATAACCTTGGTCGATTTTCCCAAATGGTAATAGTGGTACTTGTATACCTCGGCCTCCTTCTTGCTAATTGGAATACTTACTTTCTAGCAAGTTAGTAAAACTCTCTATACATCAGTATATATTAAACGACGATGTATGATAGCGTAGTTGACGGTGCCTAAGGATGCAAGTGCAATTGTTTTGATGATAATATAAATAAGAAAATTCTTTAGTTTAGGGATTGTGTAGATGTTGAGGAGAGCGATATTTATATACTAACGAAATTGTGCAACCGTTTAACCGCTCTTTTCGTTAATTATTTTATTATTCTCACCGTTAATAACAAACCTCGCTCTCTTTAGCTGGCTTATTAATATAAGGTTTATCGGGGTGTTCTTTACTAGGATTATATCGTAGAAGATAAGATTAGCCTTCTGGTTGCTTAGATACGTATAAACTAGTGTGACTTTTACTCCGTGTGTTGATTGTGCCTTTCCTCCATTCGCAGTGCTGAAGGATATGGGCTTGTCGTGTTTGTCGATAGAGGAAAACTACTTCTTATTGTTAAACAGGTGGTTAGAAGCACTTGTATCTAATCAAACTTGGTTTCGGTTGTCGCTTGGTGATGCTATTAACGCGAAGCCCATTTCGTTAGTCGAGTTATCTTCGTAAGTATTATAGTCAACTACGGCTATTAATAAGAAGAAGACGTCGTTATTATAGAAAAAGTCTTTTCGCACCGCTATCAAAAAAGGCTTTTAGAGGTAACTTAGCCAAACTAAGGCCGTAGCATATAAAAAGTACATCGGAATTTATATTTATGTTCCTTCTATAATATAATGTTTCTGGCGTACTTAGGTGCCCTTTATAGCCCTCAGTACATAATAAAAGAAGAAAAAACTATTTATTTACTTTAAATTTAGAATATTTACATTGAGTCTTTCCTTTAAGCAATTACGTCCACGCCAACTAGACTATAAAATAGAGTAGAAAATTACAAAAATTCTAGTACTATTTTCATACTGACAACTTCTTTTTTAGCAAAGTTATACTTAGTTGTTACGAACTTAAGTGATGACACGGGCCCACCGAACCATGGATATGCGTTGTTGTGCAAGGAAAGGAAAGGAAGGGTGTGTGCGGAGCGAGAGCCCTGGAAGGCCAGTTCGTGCGCGCACATAACCCTGCACATGACCGTGCCATAACAATAGGCACGGCACATCAAGGGTCAGTGCAGGGTGGGCATATCACAGGATAATCCTGTAATATCAGGAGTAAGAGCCAGGATTAGGCAAGGAGGGCTCATAACTGCTAAGACAGGCTCATGAGCCAGAAAGGAGCTCATGAGCTAGAAAGGAGCTCATGAGTCAAAAAGGGGCTCATGAGCCAGAAAGGAGCTCATAAGCTAGGAAGAAGCTCATGAGCCAAAGTACGACCAATGAGCCAGACACATGTAACTAGAAGGCACAAGGTATAAAAGGACGACTGGAGAACTCAGATTGTTAGATAGTTCTGCAGTAGTCAATAGATTATCATTATTGAGACTAGTATGACGCTACCATATTTGTTGTGAACCTTTTGGCTTTACCGAACGTCTTTTAATAGTCTTTACTTTTAGTTATCCTATTTAGGCAGATCAGACTACCGTTCGTTATACGTTGACTACTCCCTTTAGCCTATCTCGGATAGTACTAAAGGTATCACTATGTCTTCTCTCGCCGGCCCCGTCAATACTTCGGAGAACGACACTTTAAATATCGAAGCCACCAACTATCTTCTCAAGAAGCTGCAGAACCGAATTCTATAGCTGGAGGAGCAGCTTAAGGCTAAGGCAGAGTCCAACAATGACAATCCTAAGAATAATAACCCGGCGGACCCCCCGGTCGCGAGACCTACACTCCCTAAAAAGAACGTTAAGATCGAAGCTCCTGAAAAGTTCGGAGGCTAGTAGGACAGATTGCAGGGCTTCCTCTTGTAGATTCGTACCTATTTCGATTATTACTCGGAAAGTTTTCTTATAGAGACCGACAAAGTTATCTTCACTAGAACTCGTTTTAAGGATAGAGTATTCACTTGGTACGAACCCGTCCTCTAAGATTGGTATAGTTATAGAGACCGAGCCAAAGAAAGTACTAAGTAACTTATGACGAACCTCTAGAAGTTCGTAGACGTTCTAACCAGTATGTTTAGCGAATACGACGAAGAATTGAGAGTTTAGGAGAAGCTCCTCCACCTTCGCCAAACTATATCCGCCTCGGCTTATACTACTACTTTTAAGCAATACGTTGGCAAAAGCCGGTTCAATAACGAAAGCCTTATACAAATGTTCTATTAAGGTTTGAAGAACTTTATTAAGAACGAACTGTATAAGGAGGACCGGCCGGACACCATTGACAAGTACGTAGTTCGCGCTATCTGTATTAATGACCGCCTATAGTAGCGTAGCCAGGAATAACGCAACCCACCTCTTTGATACTAGCAATCTACGCGCCAAACTAACCTTAAGTAAAAGCGCAGTTGGGGTAGGAACGAAGAGCAGGACGATAGAGGAGACCCTATGGATATTGGCGCCGTTTAGACTAATAAAGGGCGCCGCGATATGTTACAGATCAAGTGTTTCAACTGTGGTAAGAAGGGATATATGAAACGCGACTACCGTTCTTCTAAGCAATTCAAATGGGAAAAAGCCGAAGCCGCCGCTATTGAAGGAGCGCGAGTGGTCGAGATCGCTAGCGTCGATTATAATTAAGACAATTTGGAAAACGCTATCGACAGAGCTATAGACGGCGACCCCTACTAGGAATAGTGTCCTGCAGCCGACTGCCCCACCCATATAAAGCAGAAAGCTAGAGTTATCAGAAATAATATAGTAACCTATATCCGACAGAATAACTAGGAGGAGCCGATAGAAGCCGAGTAAGCAGTCCTCCTGACCTGGCTACGGGATTTCGATTCGCTAGACGAAGAAGAACCCAAAAGGGAGGACGCTCCTACCGATTATAGCTAGGATTTGGGAAACGGTTTAGGGCCTTTAGGGAGGCCCGACGAAAATTAAGTCCCTGGACGAAACGGATCGTCCGACGAAGTAGCTATCGGAAAGCTAAGATCCAAGACCCCATGTCATTTACGGAGATCGCAGTTGTGGAAGAAGGGAAGGAGGACTAACGACTCAAGGTTGTAGCCTACTGGGGAAACTACCAAGCTCTTGCACTGGTAGACTCCGGAGCTTAGTTGAATCTCATCTTACCTAAGTTCGTTAACCAACTGAGGATTCCCTAGAAAAGGAAGAAGGTTCCCTTTGTGGTAAAAGGACCCTTCGAGACCCAGATTGTGAAGAGGGAAATGTTACTACTTCTTATTACGATAGAAGGAAAGACGGTTGAAATTAGCTTCGACGTCGTCGATATAGGGCTATTCAAGAATATAATCCTAGGATACCCATGGTATGTTGCATACGATCTAGATATTAGTTGGAAGGATGGTGGCTACTTGCGTCCTAGGACGTACTCGATTACTAATGGGAAACCCGGAGCACGGAAAGAAGCGAGCCGCGATAGCGTCGTTCTTACGGCCCCACCGCAAGCAGTACAAGAAGTTATAATCTGTACTATTGAGAAAAGCGGCAAGGTTATAGAAGAAGGGTTAGTAACGTTGGTAGAGGTGTCAGCAATCAACACCTAGCACAAGTTTGACTATTACCAGAACCAACAAGCGGAGAAGCCGAAGACGGTGATCCCAGCAGATTATCAGGGACACCCAGCTTTCGTTAGTAAGTACTTTGAAGGACTACTACTACGAGGACCGTGGAATCATGAGATCAAGCTTAAGGAAGGAGCCAAGCTTAAGTTCTTTAAAGTCTATCACACTAACGAGAAGCAGAACGCGGAGTTACGGAAGTACTTAGACAAAAACTTGAAACGAGGACACATTCGGGAATCCACATCGCCAGCAGAGTACCTTATCCTCTTCGTACTGAAGAAAGATGAAAAGCTGCGCCTTTGTATTGATTATAGGCAACTGAATTAAGAGACTGTGAGAAACAGTTATCTCCTACCCCTGATTTCGCGTATTCGAAATCAATTAGGAGGAGTACGATACTTTACGCGGCTTGATTTACCTGTTGCCTACGCCTATATTCGGATCAAAGAAGGCAACGAATGGAAGATAGCATTTCGCACACCCTACGAGCACTACGAATACCTCGTTATACCTTTCGGGTTGACTAATACACCTGCGATATTCCAATCTGCCATCGATCATACGATCCGACCCTACCTCGACAAGTTCGCCATTTGCTACCTAGATTATATTTTCATCTACTCTAAGACTCTCGCGGAATATAAGGAATACGTGAAGAAGGTGCTGGACGCACTATACGAGCACAAGCTTTCGGTCAATATAGAAAAGAGTGAATTCTATGTGAAGGAAACCGTATTTTTTAGATACCTGATTTTAGAGAACGAGGTTAGGATGGAACTAAGCAAGGTGGAAGCTGTACGAAACTAGTCTATTTCTAAGAATGCGACCGACGTTCGCGGATTCTTAAGATTTACCAATTTTTATCGTATGTTTATACGCGACTACGAGAAAATCGCCAGACTACTATACGAGCTCACTAAGAAAGAGGCCATCTTTATATAGGGAAAAACCGAAGAAGAAGCTTTCAAGGCTATCTATAATACGATCACTACAGACCTTGTGTTAAAGCTTCCCAATCCAAACAAGCCTTTTAAAGTCGAGACTAATGCGTTAGATTACGCTATCGGAGGATAGTTGGGACAACGCGACAGCTAAGGAAAACTGCATCTTATAGCTTTCTTCTCAAAGAAGCTGGAAGGACCCCGACGCAACTACCCTATCTACGACAAGGAACTCCTAGCCATCATTGAAACATTTTAAGAATGGAGGCCATACCTCAGTGGCACTATATATGAAGTACAGGTCTATATTGACCACAACAACCTCCAGTACTTCACGACCACGAAAGTACTCAACGGCCGCCAGACACGATGAGCTGAGTTCTTGTCAGAATTCAACTTCAAGATCAAATATAAGAAGGGATCGGAGAACGCTCGGACTAACGCGCTCAGTCGACGAGCGGACTATGTGAAAGATGTAGCTGAAGCTTCTGTACCTTTGTTCTAGGAATAATTAGACGGAACGCTCGTACACCCCCTGCAGGAGTGGGTAGAGTGTTGTGCCGTCCACCGGGTCAAATTGCAGGACCCCGGTTACTAGGCTACTGTTACCACTCAAGAAGAGCGGCAAAGGTGGGAAGATAGCCTGGAAGAAGGAATCGTCCTCTAGAACGAAAAGCTATAGTACTATAATAAGGCCTACGTTTGGCTAGAGTAACGCGAAGCTCTCATCATGAAAATACATGCGTCCAAAATAGGAGGACACATAGGTATCGCAAAAACTATAGCGCGGATACGGTAACACTACGACTTTCTAAGAATGAAAACCGAAGTAGCTCGGACATTGCAGGCCTATAAACGCTATAGCAGGACTAGAGTTGCAAGATATAAGCCATACGAATTTCTAGAACCTTTAGAAATCGTAGAAAGGCCGTAGAGTTCGGTAATGATAGATTTCATCACTAAGTTACCACCGTCTACAGACACTGCCACAGGAGTCACATATAACAGTATCCTGGTGGTAGTAGACAGGCTAACCAAGTAGAGCTATTTCCTACCCTATAAGGAAACCTGGTCAGCGGAGTAGCTTGTAGACGTGATCTATTGGAATGTTACTTCGGTGTATGGATGGCTGAAGAAATGGATCACGGACAGGGATACCAAGTTCGCCTCCAAGTTCTGGCAAGCATTGATGACCAAGCTCGGTACCAAGAGTAAGTTATCAATAGCCCAACACCCGCAAATAGACGGACAAACGGAAAGGATCAATCAGATCGTGGAACAAACCACGAAGGTTACACCTTTCTTTGCGAACTACGGATATAAGCCAGAACTCTTGGAAGGACCCGATTTAAACGTCCTTAGGGCCGTAGTCAAGGCTCAGAAGCTACACATGCTGCATGAGAAGCTTAAGGCGGAGCTGGAATTCGTACGGCAAAAGATGAACCAGTATTACAACCAAAAAAGGCTCGAGGGACCTCGCTTTAAGGAGGGGGATAAAGTGCTTTTATCCACTAGAAACCTTAGGACGAAGCGACCCAGTAAGAAGCTGGATGATCGACGGGTGGGACCCTTCAAAATCAAGAAGAAAATTTCAGACGTGGTATACCAATTGGACATCCCAAGCACCATGAAGCTAAGATCATACTCATTCCACGTCTCGCTACTAGAACCAGCACCCAAGAACGCACAAGTCAACACACGAACTAGTATCGAGGACGAAGAAGAAGAATGGGATGTGGAATACATTCTGGATTCAAGGATAGAAGAAGGAGAGTTGGAATATCTTATCAGATGGAAAGAGTTCAGCCCCGAAAACAACACTTGGGAACTACTCAAGAACCTGAGTTGCTCTGCAAAGTTGAGGGACTTCCACCAACAGAACCCGGACCGCTCAGGAGCGAGGAACTGCCCAGCAAGGAAGAAGGCAAAGCGGTTACATCTAACAAGGACCAATCGAATTCGGCTACAGGAGCAGAAGAGGTAGCGGCACCCGCCGCCTACTCCTTAGCCTATGTCCTAGCCTATTCCTCAGCCCGTTCCTCAGCCTCCAATACCTCTAACTCTGCTATACTAATCGCCGTCAACTCCTGCTCCTGCTTAGTCAAGCGCTCTTATTCTTGCTCCAACTGATCCAATTGAAAGGCCTATTCTTTAAGTGATTTCGTTAACTCTTGGATATTCTTTAAGACTTCAAATTTCCGCTTGAGCACACGTAAATGCTCCGCCGATATACGAGCTACTAGATGGAGGGTAGTATATTGAACTCAAGGAAGGAAAGGAAGAACAATAAACGTTCTACGTCAATATCCATATCTTCACAAGGACAAGCACTGTGAACACACTCCTCACACTTTCCAGGGCGAGAAAGCCTCTTGCACGCCAGAGAACGTTGCAAACAACGGACATAGGGCGTAATAGCAGACCCGAACTGCTCGATATAGGTTAATAGGGCCTAGCGTTTTGCAGTAGCTCTGGAGGGACACTTCTCGACCCAGCGAGCTATAGTTGGGATGGGAGTAGCAGGAGAAAACTTACAGCGTAGAACCTATAGGATACGTTGGGATAAAAATACGGTTAATGCTGGAGGCAAATCAGCAAAGCCGTCGAGGACGTCGGCTAGGGAGGGGAAGCATCGTGTTACGAACTTAAGTAATAATACAGGCCCACCGAACCATAGATATACGTTGTTATATAAGGAAAGGAAAGGAAGAGTGTGTACGGAGCGAGAGCCCTGGAAGGCTAGTTCGTGCGCGCACATAACCCTGCATATGACCGTGCCATAACAATGGGCACGGCACATTAAGGGTCGGTGTAAGGTGGGTATATTATAGGATAATCTTGTAATATTAGGGGTAAGAGCTAGGATTAGGCAAGGAGGGCTCATAATTGCCAAGATAGGCTCATGAGCCAACTTGAGGCTCATGAGCTAGAAAGGAGCTCATGAGCCAAAAAGGAGCTTATGAGCCAAAAAGGAGCTTATGAGCCAGAAAGGAGCTTATGAGCCAAGAAGAAGCTTATGAGCCAAGGTACGACCAATGAGCCAGACACATGTAACTAGAAGGCACCAAGGTATAAAAGGACGACTGGAGAACTCAGATTGTTAGATAGTTCTGCAGTAGTCAACAGATTATTATTCATTGAGACTAGTATGACGCTACCATACTTGTTGTGAACCTTTTGGCTTTACCGAACGTCTTCTGATAGTCTTCACCTTCAGCTATCCTATTTAGGCAGATCAGACTGCCGTTCGTCACATTAGTGGTATTTTAGACGGCAGTGTATACAGACATTTGCAGCGGTGCGAAAAGACTTTCTCTTATTATAAGCTAAATTAGCTGCTCCTCCTATCAGGACGGAGTCGAATAATAATGCTATTCTATTTGCCTAAGGGTTAACGGACGATAAATCGGTTCGTAGGATTTTAGTATATAGGTTGAATTCTAAGTGTAATTTATAGCACATTACGTCGCCTTCTAAATAGTAACGACCGTAGGCTTTGTAATAGGGATTAGTAACTTTGCTATTGTATATGCGGCCGCATTTGGGATTTAAGCATTTAATTCTAATCATTGACGAGGAGGAAGGTTGTGTTGATATTGTAGAGGAGGTTGAGGATTTCTTATTGACGGCGAAATAAATATTAAACTATTATATATCCGCAAGTTTCATAACCTTATTAAGAATGCCTTAATAGTCTAATAGTCCTAAATCTATCAAGTCGCGTTAGTTTTCAACCTAGTATCTATTATATAATTCTAAGCCTTTAAATAGGATAATCGATCTGGTGTACTTATCTATAGTAATTCCTATACTCTTAATCGTCGCTTAGAGCTATTTATACTATATAAAATATGCTTGTAGGTCATCGTATTATTCTTAATCTATACTATAAAATTCTCTAACTATATTTCCTTTGCTAAATTCTAATATAGTTAGTATAATTTGCTTAAGCGCTTGCTATAAAGTATAAGGATTTTTATCTAAAAATTTATTAAATATATAGCTATAAGCTTAGAGTTTAGGTATGACGAGTTTGATATAGTTTCGAAGGATAGCGTATGTTTGAAGGCGTCCCTATCAGAAAGTTTCTTTAGCCTCGTCTGTCGCGGATATATAGATTTTAAAGTCGATTCTTAAGAAGTCGAGTAGTCTATAGTAATCCATCGTTATCGCGACCTCAAATTTCCATTCTTCCTAATTCTAGTGTCCTTGTAGCTATTGGATTTGGCCAATATCGAACTTGACGGATTGAGTCGTCTTCATCGTTATAAACTTTGGTAGCCATTGATTCAGTGCTTGGGCGCTCCTAATCAGGGCCGAGCCTAGTGGCGGAGGGCGGAGGGGTAAAGGGTTCGCTATAATGCGGTTCTCTAAACACTCGCTCAATAGACTAGGTATAAATAGGTTGTTAAGAAAAAAGAATTATTTTCGAAGTTTGAGGGTAGGGATCTTTTATAAATTTCGAGAGGTAGCTGCCGAGTTCTATATTAGTTTGGTTATGTTGTTTGAGATGTTCAAAGCGAAGCAGTCTAATTTAACTACGACGAAATGTTAGGAAAGCGAAGCGGTCTAGTTCGATTGCGACGAAAGGTCGGAAATGCGCCTTGATCTAACTTAATTACAACGAGGGGGGTTTACACAATAGTCTGTTTGCTGCAATGCCCTAACTAGCCTATAATGATAGTACTAGTATAGGGATGCTACAGTGAACTATGCACTTGTAGCTGAGCGGAGCGGAAGCG
>MU859507.1:0-12045 GCA_033297205.1 Pseudoneurospora amorphoporcata
GGTATAAGAAGGCCTTGAAGCCTAGCCTTTGTTTGAAGGTTGAAGGGATCAACAAGGCCTTCGAGACCAAAGTAGTTTATTAGCTGAATTGAACTCCTGTTCCAAGCCCAGAAACCTGCCCTTGTCACAGCCTCTACTCGGATCAGGGCCGGCTAAAGGAGGCTGAAGCGATATATCAGCGAGCGCTAGAAGGCTACGAGAAGGCGCTCGGATCGGATCATACGTCGACTCTTAATATAGTTCACAACTTAGGCAACCTCTATAAGATTCAAGGCCGGCTAAAGGAGGCTGAAACGATGTATCAGCGAGCGCTGTCTGGTTATTCAGCAGCCTTAGGCTCGTCCCACCCAAGATGTCTCCTTGTCATAGAGAAGATAGCATCTCTGCAACCTGCACAAGGTAGCCTCTCCCTGTAAGGACTAATAGTCAAGTTTGCTAACATTTACAACTAGGTTCATCATTAGAAATCGAACCGTCGTTTAATTGTTCTTCGGCAGATGAAGTTACCTCTACGATAGTTGAAGCTCCCCTTCAATTAGGTTCATCAGCCGCAATTAAGACGTCGTTGTGGAAGAGGCACTCAAAAATTTGGAATAACTTACGAGATAAGATACGCAGAAGCCCTACAAGAACTACGCCTTCTGAATCGACGGAAGGCTGAATATAAAGTTGAAAATTGCGTTATAGTGAGGTGACTTAGCTATTACGCAATATAGTAACTTTACAAGTTCCTGCAACAAGTAGCCAAGGATCTGTTTCGGGGTTGTGAAGGTTGACGATGAGGCCCCGCGAACAACGATGAAAACGGCTGCCGCCACTGGGACTCCTTCTATTCAACACTGAACACCGCCAGCAACTTCGTCTGCGGTGTCAACTCCAATGACAAGATCAGGAGCTACAAGTGCTGGAACGCTTAAATTTCAGCGTTTTTTTAGCCGAACTTCAGGGGCATCGATGTTTTTGCAGCCTTGGAAAATTTTGGATTATGGCAGTTTGGGCAGAAAGTTCTGCGTGGGGAATGGGAATGTGAAAGGAAGGAGCGACTTTGATGGTGGAAGATGGCAAGAACGATGTGATGTTTTAGGGCACGGAACCCCTAGCTGCGAATTGATAGGTTTCCAATTTTCTGACGTTCGTCCCTGGGTGTATCCTCCTCCAATTCCGTGTCTCTCAATATCGGTACCCCTTCCTCACCCTCGTCACTCAGTCCCCTTTCACTTGGTCTTCCGAGTGCACCATCAACCATCTCCAAGTCCACACCGTCCTGCCCACCCCCTGCCCCTTCCTTCTTCACATCCGTCTCCTTCCCCAAGACAGCCCACAGCGCACTCCCAATAATCAACCCACACCCTACCACGCTCCACCCACTCATCGTGCGCCCAAATACCCACCTATCAAACCCCGCCGCGAACAACATCTGGGTATAAATCATTGCCGTAGCTCGATTCGATATCGTCGCTCCCCTCGTCATCGTCCCCCGTCGTCCCCTTCTGTATTCACTCTGCTCTTCAATCCGCCCCTTTCCAGGTCCAGCACCCAACCCACTCGTCAAAAGAAACTGCATAACAAACCCCGCAACCCCCAGTCCCACAAGTAACGCCCATTGATACCACCCCCTCGGTAAGCCCCATCGAATAGCCGGTACCAAGTCTGTGGCTTCCTGCCCAACACCTAGCAAAGGGCAGAGTAGAAGAGCAGTTAAAGAGACGAGGGTGCACCAGAGGCTGAAGTAGTTGACGGAGATTAAAGGATGGGTGGAAGGGCCGAGGGCGCGGATGGTGGTATAGGCTGCGGAAGCGCCGAGGACTGAGAGGAGAGCCATCAGAATTCCGATGAGGCGTTCGGTGGGGGAGACATCGGGGATACCATCGGTGGCGGGGTCAAGTGGTAAATCACTCGTAAAGTTCTGGGGCATGGAAGTGAAGTTGCTTGAAGCAGAAGCAAGGGAGGCAGCACTTTCGAGAGCGGGTGAAGTAGGCGAGGCAAAAAACGACACCGGCCTCGCAATCAACACCACCCCCGCCAGCGCCACGAAGCTCGCAATCTGCTCCTTTTTAGTGAACGGATCCCGCAGCAGCAAATGCGACAAATACCCCGACAGACTCGGCGCCAAAAACGTAATCACCGTCGCTTCCGCCAGCGGCAAGTAAAGCATCGAATACCACAGCGGGAAAATGCCAAAGAAACCCGTGACGCCCCGCAACACCAACAGCCATCGCACCTCTGGCCGGCCCCAGGGCGCGGAGGGCACGTTGGTGTAGTGCATGTAGAGCAGAGAGAGGAGGGAGGTGAGGAACATACGGGCGAAGAGGATTTGGAAGGGGTGCATTCCTCCTCCTTTTTCATTTTCCCCTTCGCCGGAAAGTTCGAGAAGACGAGCGGCGAGGTTCATTAACGCGCCGAAGAGCTGGGCGATGGCTACTTGGAAGAGGGGCCGGTTGCGGCGGAGGAATGCCCCCAGGCCGGATTTGATATTGGTGGGAAAAGGAGGAGGGTAGGTGCCGTTGGGGCCATGTTGGACCGAACTTGAGGGTGAGGGAGAGCGAGAGAGGGTCCGACGGAGGTGTTGAAATGAGGGAGAGAGGAGTTCGTGCTCGGAGAAGGGGGAGGTGGTTAGGGAGCGGAGGGCGGAGGGCTGCAGAGCTGAAAGGTCGGGGATGTGGAGTTTGTCGTCGCCTTTGTTGGTTCTGCTGGCGAGTGGTGGGTTGGACGAGGTGGATGAAGAAGAGGACGGGGATGAGGAGGAGGTGGTGGGGAGGTTGATCATGGTGTAGGAGGAGTCGTCGCCATCGTAGGGGTTGAAGCGGCCCCTTTTGGAATCGAGTGGTTCATCGTAGTGGGACATGTTGGTTTTAGGCCATGGGTACCTATTTTGCGATCTTGATGCTGGCTGTGCTTGTGGTGATAGAATCCGTGAGGCGTGGAGTGAGCAATGAAGCAAGGCCTGGCGAGAAACAATCGCTAAAGGGATATAAATGAGGTGGGCCTTTGATGTTGCTATACAAACAAAGATAAACGATCTGGTCTATCCCATCAATGACGGACAATATAAGAAATGAAAACCTAAGAAGGATTGATTGATTGATGCAAGGTTGAAAGACGGAAATGAAGATTCTGCAGTCAGCCCAGCCGACAGGATCGGGTCACCTGCGGATTTAACCACTAGGGTCATTCCCGATCCTGTGAATGGTATAGGTATGCCATCATTGACGTTGACATATGAGGGGAAAGGTCGTTAACCCCGGCCTTCGGATGTGGTGTGTGTGATGTGATAGGGCGGTTCAGGTTGAGGTTGCGTCGGCATCATGTTTCCCGAGCTTCACGGATGGGTGGTGGCCGGTGGGTGTGTCGCGTGCGCAAATAGCGGTTTGGTTGGTCTGCTGGCACTACCCGACCACTACTGACAAGGTCGCTGAACC
Organism: Pseudoneurospora amorphoporcata; assembly: GCA_033297205.1. NCBI lineage: Eukaryota > Fungi > Ascomycota > Sordariomycetes > Sordariales > Sordariaceae > Pseudoneurospora > Pseudoneurospora amorphoporcata. The sequence goes on from MU859507.1 coordinate 3,420, forward strand.
AACATGGTGGTAAAGCGGCCCGAAATTATCGAAGGGGTCTCGATATTATTTACCTGTCGTCTTCCCATTGTCCAAATATGTCGATGCGTGGGTGACGTCGAATCAAACTCATCATAGAGTCCTCTTGGGCATGAGACACCACAGCCAAGTGGGTTCTGGTATCAGAGGTCGATGGGGGCCAGTCCAGTCCTGGTGAAGGCGTATGCACAGAGAGACCGTCATCGGCCGGAGCTTATGTCGCTGGTAAGCCGTATGTGAGCCCAACCATAGGTTAGATGGTGATTTCGGGGCGACAAGGCAGGACGAGGTACGTACTTAACATTGTTGACAAGAAGTTGAAACAACCTATTCTAAACCATCAGCCACATTTCATTGGGGCTGACCTGACCCATAATTAGCCGGCCCGCTGGAGGTAACTCTTAAGCTTTCTTAACACAATTATAACCTATTCTAGAGGCTCAAGTGTTAGTACCTGCTAGTGTAAGCCGCTGGACCCCACGTTTCACGCGCTCCCTCAAATTTCTCCCCGCTCATCACGTTGACACTTCAATCCATCAGCCCTCCTACTGTACATGAAATTGGCTAGGATCGCGACTGCCAATTTGAACTTGGTTACGACATCCGGGAAAGTGCAACCCATCCATCAAATTTCCATCCTCAAAGAGACCTTTTGGGTAGATAGCTGCCACTTGGGCCGGGCGCGCCTACATTCCTCTTCATCCAATCATGTCGCAATCGGCTCTTCCGTCTTTTATTCTGACCCCAAGCATCACCTAACAGCAATAAACCTCCCGCCATTCTCCCCGAGTTACAACACTCCATGGGCACATAGGTATGCACAAAAGGGCCATATGGCCCAGCACAGTTCATTGACAATTACAAGTTACAGTTCTTCAACAACATCATCAGCCGACCACATCGCCCGCCTACCTGCTAGAGGTCGACATCCCCCATTTTAACGGCCTGCCGCAAAGTCCCTATCCAGCTGCTCCTGGAACTTGATCCACTGGCCCTTGAGCTTGCACGCCGCAGTCCAGTAGTTCCCCTTGGGGTCCTTGCCCAGAATGAAGAAGCCGTCACACGGCTTGGCCGGCCCGTGGTTCTCCTGCACATACAAAGGCCGGCACTGTCCATCCTTCGCCTCCTTGCGAGCAGGAGAAAAGTCGACCTCGAAGAGGTTGGCCTTGGACCAGTTCGAGAATCCGATCTGGTACATACCACCGTCGCCGAAGATGATGATGGGCAGGCCCGTGTTGCATGTCCGCACCATGTTGTAGTACGCCATGTGCTGCTGTCGAGTGCCCTGTTCGCTGATGGCCCGGCGGACCTGGCGTGCTACCCAGCTCAACGGCTTAGTCGACACATTTCCGGCAGTGACCAGCACGTTACCCCAGCCGAAAGCGTTGCCGATATAAGGATGCTCGGAAGCATGTGGCATCAGGTCGCCTTCAAACGCCTTGCGGAGGGACATGGCGATCGATCCGGCAACCTGGAGCAGTTAGCGTCGAACCCACGGCAACGGATCATTAGTGTGTCCACGATATTAAACTTACAGTTCGCTTGGGATCTATGTTCATGGATTTAACGACGCACCTCATAATCCAGGCCGTAATAACGTCGTTCTCAGTCAGGAACACCTTGCTTAGGTCCTCACCCTTCTCAACCGCCTCAGCCCGCAACTCTTCGAGCGCCTTCTCGTGCTGTGGCTTCCAGTAACTCTCCGGGATGCACACCATGCCGTTGTCCTTTGTTCGCAGCACTATGTCAACACCATATCCGAGACCCCATTTGAGGATACCGCCCATCCCGACACGTCGGTCGTTGAGAATATGCTCCTCGGTAGCCGTAGCCGGACCCGTGGCGAGAGGGTCGAATGGATCCCCGTCGATGCCGCAGGGCGTGAGGACCTCGTTCTCCCTACCATGGAGGATCAATTGCCACGCATCCACTACGTATTGTAGGCCAAGCGCATCGAATGTGACGTGTTGCCACTGGAGCACAACTACGGTTTTGTCGGTAAAGGAGTTGACCCGGAGGCCAAGGACGGGCTTATCGATATCGAGGTAGTCGGTGATGCCGTTGGGGGTGTAGCCGGTGTCCTAGGCCAGGTCGGCCAGCAGGTCAGGGTCGCCGACAACGCAGGGACGGTCGCTCGGTACGGGGATATTGGACGCGGCTGGGTGTGCCGAGGCAGGCATGCCGTGGTCGACGTGAACATAGTTGATTGCCGGACGCTCGGCCGTGAACTTCTGGGGGATGTGCCATTCGGTTTTGCCTGCGGCCTGTGTGTAACGCTCATGTCAGCAAAGATCATCGGGAGAGGGGGGAACGGTGGCATTGCCAAGTGGGTGATTCCTACGTTTCTTCTCAACCGACCTCCCAGCCTCTGCCACCCATCTCGCTTCACCAGGTTCTCAAGGGACGCCTTCAGCTTCTCCGGTTCCAACACCTCGTCAAACACCATGGACACAGCCATGTTGCTGTTTTGCACCAACACGCTGCTCTCAAAGAAGTGGAGCGGTAGCACCCGATCGGTCGGGTCCAGCGGCGCCACAGGCGCCTTATGTCCAAAGAATATGCCTCTACCCATATCTACCGAAATTCGACGATTAGGTAACTGATGCGAGGAATGTGTGTGAGATGTCGAGTTTTCACTTGTCACTGCTTTCTTTTTTCCGGTTTGGAACAAAGAGAACAAAAAAAAGGACCGGGAAAAGCGTTGGTCGTCGAGTCAATGTATTACCATCTCTCGAGGGCCCTGGACCTTCTTGTCTCACGAGCGCCGAATGGGGACGGACTCCCAGTGAACTCCGAGCTGCCATCGAGCCAATGCATCACCCAATGCACTATCCGAGGCATGAAGACATTATCGTCTCATCAACAGCATCTTCTTCTTCTTCTTCTTCTTCTTCTTCTTCATCCTCCGCCCTCGGTTCGTTCCCCCGGTCCGGGGGCCCATGTCGGCCTGACCGGGACAAAGCACAGAGTTGACAGTGCGTGAGACCGTTCCCAGGGCTCTTCCTCCCCGTTTCGCCCTGGCCGCGACAATCCCAATGCATAACGCGGCGTGGTTGCCCTTTTCGCGAACAACGGTGCGGGAATGGTTTGGTTGAGGTAACTGCGGTGACAACGTTGACAAGGTGCCGTATGAGGACCCGGTTAACGGAAGGCTTCCCATTGGTCGATATCAGGCCATTTCGTTCTAGAAAAACGCCAAAAGACAAGCCCGACGGGATAGAAAGGGGTAGTTGCACGGTTGCACGGCCGCATGGCCGTTTCATTGCACGCGGAAAAACCCCGTTGAACCGGCCATTTGCTCAATTGCCGAAATGATTGTTGGTTCGGTTAGACGTTGGGAATGGAATCCTGTTCGGAACAACGCCACGTCGCCCAGGCGAAAAGTTGACGATATATTCGCCAGGAAGACAAAGCTATAAGTGGGCCTTTCTGACTTTATTGGCCTTGTCAATGCAACTCCGCATAGGTACCTATGCGAAAGCGCTAGGAACAGCCGACAATCACCCCACGGGATCAACTACCTTGACAGGCCCTACTATGTAGTTATTGCAGGGCAGGGTAAGATCGTGCCTGGCGAGTTGCTTGCCTCACTTGCAAGAGAAGTGCCCCAATACGCCTCCAAACCTCCAGAAAGAAACGATGGCGGCATATCTAGTTGGCGTCCACTCTCCGCGGCCCCCCGCACCCAAGCCTCGGTTCCTTCGTCATGCAGGCTGTGACGGTCAAATATTATTGTTTTCTGGTAGTCGGTCTTGGGCCGGTCTTGGAAGTTGGAAGGTGGTCGGCTAGACGAAGCCGAAGCACGTCGGATAATGACACGTCCCCCCTGATGATCGTTGCTCGCATCGGCGTCGATGTTATCTCTATTTGTCTCTGGTTAAGACTTTGAGCAAGTAGATGTCTCAAGTTTTTATATGTACGCCGTCTGGGGAAAATATGGGGCTTTGTCATTCTCAAAGCTAATCCGGAGAAAATCCTCTTGTTGTTGTTGTTGTTGTTGTTGTTGTTGTTGCTGCTTTTTCGTTTTTTCGCCCCTGCGCCAGAAAGGATTTCCATTTCCCCTTCGATTCCCTTCCGGATTCTTGATTTTCACTTATCTGTAGTCATTCGTTTGTATATCCACAGGTTCGGTCTCCAACTCACTCCACTCCTTTAAACCCATCTACAACTGCACTAGTCGGTGTCCATCAACCGGATACGCACGCACGCACACCACACTTGCATACCCAGCAGAACTTCGCAAGGTCGACGATTGTTGTTTTGTTGTCGCCATTGTCCTTGTTGCCGCCCGTGCGAGCCGCAGAGCCTCACGGCCCAGACCACCGCCATCATGGAGTTCACTCCCGAGATGCTCGCGATACCATTAACGCTTGCAGATAAGCCATACAATGACTTGCAAATCGGAACGTTCATTGGGTTTGGCGTCACATACTTTGCCGCCACCATCTTGTTGGTCTTTAGATACATGCAGGCCCTGAAAATCACAAAGAAGGTTGAGTTAGATCTAGGTAAGTGTTCTACTTACGATGGCTCATTGAGATACGATGAATTACTAACCTCCGTTCGATAGTTATCCTTACGATATTATGGGTCTTAGCACTGGTGTACTTTGTCACCATGTACCAATGTGAGTTCCCCCAAGTCCACGCAACGAACCACTACTCTAACCATCATACCGTAATCAGTAATGGCATTCGGCTGGGCCCGCCACACCTCTGAACTAGTGCCCGTGGACTTCATAAACTTCAACAAAGGCCTGCTCCCCAACACGCTCACCTACCTGATCACCCCAGCCGTCACCAAGATGGCCATGTGCGCCGTCCTCTACCGCATTTCGCCCTCGCGCACCTACCGCATCATGGTCATCGCCATCGCTGTCGCCATCTTCATGTACACCCTCGTTCTGACCTCTATCACTGGCGGGCCCTGCAACCCTCTCAAGACGGGTACGACTAAGTGTCTCGAGAACGTCGCGCTCTCCCAGGCCGTGCTCAACATCGCCTCCGACCTCGCCGTCATCGCCGTCCCCATCCCCACCATCCACAAGATCCAGACCTCGCTCAAACAAAAGTGTCTTGTCGGCGCCCTCCTCTGCTTGGGATCGGGCGTCGTGGTGTGCTCCATCGTCCGCCTGCCGCAGGTCCTCACCCTCGACACCTCGCCCGGCTCCACGGTCGACATCACTTACGAAGAGGGCGTGCTGGGCGTGTGGTCCATCGTCGAGGTCAACTTGGGTATCGTGTGCGGATGCGGGATGAGGCTCAAGCAGTTTATTGTGAAGTATTGGCCGAGATTGGGCATGGGCAGCTGGGGAAGCTCGGCGACGAGCAGTCAGGGTGGTACGCATACCACGTCAGGGATGCGGACGGGCGAGTTTGGGAATGGGAGCAGGTTGGGTGCGGGATTGGGTGCAGGCCATGTGCATGGGACCAAGCAGGATGGGAAGTATCAGTTGCATTCTATCCAGAAGGGGAATAAGGATGAGACGTTTGTCAATGTAGAGGATGGGGGAAGTACGGATGGCATTTTGAGGTGAGGGGTCAAGAAGTGATGAAGGGTTGATGATTTAATTGCTTTGAAGATCTAAATGGGACGGATTGAATGGTTGGGATTGCATGGGAAGGATCGATGGGATTGATGTGATTGGAAGGGTGAAGGATATGGGTCTTGGAATACGACCTGAAGCAATTCGGAAGGATGGTTGAAGGTAAAACAGCGGCTTCTCCTTGCTACACAAAATACCAAAACCGAAGCGATGTCCATCATCCATCCCATCACCAAAAGGCAGACAACAAGGTATCGGGTTTCCGGATTTTCTATTGTTTTCTTTTTGTACACTCACTCATTGTAACATTATAAACCGTAGACTTTCACACACAGCACAAAAGCAGAGCGTCGTCCTTGTTTCCTCATTGCTTTTCTCCGATCGTTTTTCTTCATCACCTTTTCTTATTCCATTGTCATCATCCCCCTTTCCGTTATCCTCCCTCGTTGTAGGTACCTACTAGGTACTTTTCCCGATTGCAATCTCCACATCGCCTTCCCCCTGAGGGCCCCCCATGCGTTTTCCCCCACACTACGACTACACCACAGTCTTCATAGGTAGCTTGACACTGTACTAAGCGCAGCCAAGCGCTGTACACCCCCTCGACCCCTTACCATTTCACAACGAGCCCTCCCACTCGTCCCCCGTCCCCCGTCCCTCACTGTCTTCCTCGGTAGGTAGTTTTTCCTCCACCATTCCTTTCCTGGGCGTCTATGGGAATCTAGATTCGCGACAGACGAATGCGAAGCGAATTGGGGTGTGATCCGTAGCGATTTTAGTATACTCAGCGGGTAAAACGCCGGTGAAAATTAGGTCCGTACAGCCTTTTCACCGAAGTACCTACCTACACTACAACCCGTGTGAAAAAGAGACCCCTCCCCCCCCCCAAAAAAAAAAAAAAAGCGAACGGATCATCCCTCGATGTTGTCTCGGCCGGGCAGATGATGAAAAACACCAGAAAATCCCATGATGATAGGACTCGTGCCGGCAGACATGTCAGTCGCTATTCTAGCAGTTTCCATGGCAAATACCCGTCGTCAAGACCTAACTAAGGTACCTTGGGCAGATAAATATGACTACTTACCGGGCGGGCACCTTTAACACTGCGGACTGGAATGCTCTTGAATTTTTAACTTTCTTTCTTTCACAAGCTTATCTACAGGATTGTCACATGCCATTTGGTTTTTATCATCATCATCAAAGTCGAACTTTATGACTTTTTGAGGTGGACAAATAAGCGTGTTGTGACGAGGAGATTTGAGTTTTGTCGATCATTGCGGGCGGGAGCCCGTGCTGCCGCGGCGGGGAAACCAGGAATGGAATCACTAGAATAGTCTGGAAATGGAAGTCTGGCACGTGCCTGGATTGAAGTGCGTTGTAGTGGAGCATGGATACCACTTTTCATGTTTGTGTGCAGCGGAACTTCGTTAGGGACACTCCTAAAGACGACAGCCTTCTCCAGCTGCAAATGCCATACGCTCAATATCTTTCTGCCTGGATATAACTGAGATACTTATTCCCAGGAAATTTCGGGGTTTTTGTGCAGGTTAAACGTGCGTCTGAATGGAATGGAAAGCGCGTGCAGAATTGCCTGTTTTGCATCATAGAAACCTGAAACATGACATAAATGAAATCCGGCCCGCTGTGAAGTGGAATGAACAGAATTGGATGGATCCCGCTCGGGGCCGCCGCTCGGCTGGGTATGTACAAAATCCGCTCCCAACTCCGCTCCAAGCCCAGTACTTGGGGGTTGTGGTAGTGGGACTTTCTCAACCCCCTCTTCATTAAAGAGGGGGAAAAAAAATTATGGGACAAACTTTTATTGTAGGACAAACAGAAAGACCAGGGAACCGCTTAGAAAACTGTTAGTAGGCGAGATGCAACAGCGAGAATAACATCCATCATTTTTCTAAAAATCCAAGAATATTTGAGAAGTGAAAAGAAACTTTAAAAAGCCTTTTTTCAAAGTTGCATCAATTTCTATTATAATATAGGCGAGAAAAGTCGGAATGAGGATGTTGTTTACATACATTTCGGGTATATTAGTTTGCGGCGGTTGGGCGAATTTTCTAAGCGGTTCGCTAGTCTTTCTGTTTGTCCCATAATAAAAGTTTGTCCCATAATTTTTTTTCCCCCTCTTTAATGAAGAGGGGGTTGAGAAAGTCCCACTACCACAACCCCCAAGTACTGGGCTTGGAGCGGAGTTGGGAGCGGATTTTGGTTCCGGTCAGGGCATCATCCTGTTACAACTCAGACTAGCCCTTTCTGCCCTATTTTTGCTGATCGTGATGGAAGCCATTCACACAACTCCCGCTCAGCCCAGCGAGAAAAAAACGTTTTCAGTATTGGCGATGCATTGAGTTAGAAGCTTCACAATTCATGTGTCGTGGAAAACAACGGTTTTCCAGATGCGAGAAAGGCGAAATCGGCGTTGGTATCGTTCGAATGGGCGATGACAGGTTGGTACCGGGACGCCACTACCACGACGAACCGTCCCGTCATTTGTCTCAAGTCTTAATAAAGGAAGTTGCAACGTCGTCGTTTGGCCTGTGGTTGCCACATGGATATGTAAAACAAAACCTCAACAGAAGCAACGTCACTTCTTGGTTTTCTATCTTACAATGGAAATTTTTGAAGACGCTGGGCGGGCAATGTGGTAGGTGGTTTCCTTTTTTATTTTTTTTATTTTTTTATTTTTTTTATTTTTTTTTGGTCTACTGCACCTCTCGACTGGAAAATGAACATACGTACCCTTTCATTCCAACTCGGTGTCATGGTTGGACTTTAAGCGGAACCTTCACGTTCCCTCTTCAAGAACTCACGCCCATTCCAGTACCATGCAGTGTGCCAGTCAGCGTTGACAACGAGGATGCACTCGGTCTGACTTCCATTGCTTTTGGCCCTCAAACTTTTTCCCATCCAAGTAACTTATTTGTTCCCCGTGTACGTTTGATCTGAAATTGTCTACCTGTGACAAGGGCTGTGATCAGGGCTTGGAACAGTAGTTCAAATTCAGCTAATAAACTTCTTTGGTCTCGAAGGCCTTGTTGATCTTCTCAACCT
>MU859508.1:0-11939 GCA_033297205.1 Pseudoneurospora amorphoporcata
CATACCCTGCCAGACCTCCGCCAGCCTCCCAAATACTCTGCTGAGGAACTGGTCCATCTTCCTTGAGTCCTCCTCGGTTAAGGGTTCGAGCTCCCAGCTTACGACCTCGATCGCAGACCCTCGTGCTTCATAGTCAACCGCGATGTCCGCGACGGCGGCATTAATCTGCTCTTTCAGGTCGGTAATGCGTTTGGAGCGTTTCGGGGGCAGGGTTGGAGGCGTCGTGTGGCGTGTTTGGGGCGCCTGGGCCTTCCGCTTCGGGGCTGGGGCCCGTTCTTGAAGTATAGCCTTGATCTCTAGCCAGTTTCGAACCGCTGGCGGGATAGGCGCATCTGGGTGATCGCGATGGAAGGTAGTAACGGCTTCTCTTGCTCTCTTAACGTTATCAAGGGGCTCGTCGGTAGGGTTGTGATGCTTCCACTTCACGGTGTAGAACCAATAACGGTTACCTCCTCATTAGAAGCAGTCTAATAGCCTATCGAATTCCCACTCTGCCACTTCTTCGTGATTATTAGTCTTAACTATTACCCTACCTTCGTTAGCTCGCACGTCGCCCTACAAATCGGCTTGGCCAGGAAGGCCCGCGTGGTAAGGTTTGACCATAGAGATATAGAAAACTAGCGAGCACTTCATATTAGCAAGTAAGATCAGCTTGACGTTATAGGAACGTGCCCAATCCACCTTGAAAGGGCCCTCCTATCGGGGGCAAAGCTTGTCGTGTGGCGTACTGTCGTTGAGATTGGTCGTATTTAGCATAACGAAATCACCAAAGCAGTATTTTAGTACGTCCGACCGATTCTCGTTAGCGTTAGCCTCGTATTTATCTTATACCTTCTTTGTAGAGGTACGTACATAATCCCAAATAGCCTCAAAACGAGCGAGCAGCTCGTTGGCCTTCAAGTATTCCTTCTATTGTACCGGTAAGAAGCCCTCTAACAGTACAACCGCTACGGGCTCAACGCCCATGCAGGAGTGAAAGCCATAGTTGGCAAAGAAGAGAGTTACGCCCGTAGTCTCAGAAACTATATTATTACCTACGAACTCCGCTAGTAGGAACTATCGTACCCAGTCTATCTATACCTAGTTAACGAAGATACGCAAATATTACTCCATCTCTACGTTAATACACTCCGTCTAGGCATTAGTCTATAGGTAGAAAGCGGAGCTCAACAGCCTCTTAATAGCTAGGCGTCTACAAATCGTAGACCAGAACAGAGAAACGAACTGGGAGCCGCAGTCGGAAACAACGGTATCTGGTAGGCCGTGAAGGGTGTAAATGCAGTCAATAAAGCGGTCCGCCAGTTCTTCCGCTTCCATAGTAACAGTGGAGATATAGTGGCGCATCTTCATCAAGCGGTCTACCACGACGGCGATATGCTTGAACTTCTAACCCAGATATAAACTTTCTGGCAACGGAAAAACGTAATCAACCGAAATGTCCGTCCATGGCACGTAGGCCGCGGGCATAGGCTTGAGATAACCTGCCTTAGCGCGCCGCGATACCTTCGTTTTCAAGCACACCAGGCAACCTTTACAATAAGCCCGAACGGCTTCTGCTATGCCTGGCCAGTACCAATACTCGTTCATCCATGCCCATGTCTTATCTCTACCTAGGTAACCCGCCATTAGTAACGAGTGAGCGCGGTAGATAAATAGTAGGTAGGTAGCGGTATCATCGGGATCGATAAGCACCCTCCCTCTATAGTACGCCTTACCTCCCGCCGTAGAACATTCAGCGAAAGCGACCTTCAGCTTCTTTCTAATATAGGGGCGCCATTCAGTACAGCCTAGATCTCTTAGGCAGCTGACGGCCTCCTACATCAGGGTTGACTGGTCGTAACTCTCGTTAATAATATCGTTAATCAACTTATCCGGCTCCTCCAAAGTATCCAAGGACAATAAGAAGACCTCCTCGTCGAAGTCGAGGACGTTAGTAGCTATAGCTGACAGGGAGAGGCACCCATCCTCAAAGCGGGCTGGGTCAATGAGTTTGCAATTCCTAACCTTTAAACAGTAATCATCCATATCCAGCGGCACGTCCTCTGGTTTCCTACTCAGCGCGTCTAGACGAAGATTCCGTAATCCCAATATATAGCGGATTAAGAAGTTGAAGCGTGACAGGAATTATAACCACCGCATATAGCGAGGTATAAACTACTTATTTATCGTAAAGGTCTTCAAATTCTTGTGATCCGTGACAATATCGAAAGGTTGCTAGGCGCCCTCCAATTCTAGACGCCATTCTTCCAAAACTTTAACGATGGCAAGGAGCTCTTTATCATAAATATCGTAATTGCACTCCGCCGCTGAGTATCGTGCCGAAAAGTAAGCAACTAGGTAAAGCACGCCGTCATCTCCGTACTGGGAGAGGGTGCCGCTAGACGCCCAATTGGAGGCATCAGTTTCGACGACTGTCTTCTTGGACTAATCGTAGATACGCAAGGTCGGTCCACTTGTGAACGCAATCTTCAAAACTTCGAAAGCGGACTGCTGTACTGCAGTCCATACCCATTCCGCGTCCTTCTTCGTAAAGTCATAAAGTGGTGCCGCCATTATCGAGAAGCCTTTAATAAAACGACGATAAAAGTTAGCAAATCCCAAGAAACTTTACAAAAACTTCTTAGACGTTGGGGGCTTCCAGTCCGTAATGGCTTTGACCTTCTCTAGGTCCATCTCGATACCGCCAGGCGTAATGATCAGCCTAAGGTATTTAGTTTTCTTGGTATAAAACTCGCACTTATCAATATCGACCTACAAGCCAGCCTTTTCCAAGCGGGCAAGAACATCGTCTACGTATTTCTAGTGCTCTTCCTCGTTATCCGAAAAGATGAGGATATCATCTAAGTAGGCGGTCGCGTAGATATCCAAGATATCGTGCAAAATGTCGTTAACGTAGTTTTGGAATACGCCTGGCGCTCCCTATAGGCCGAAAGGACATACGAATAATTCAAAGAGACCAAAACGGGTGACAAATGCCGTCAGCCATTCGTATCCCTCCGCAACGCGAATACGGTTGAAAGCGGCGATAATATCCAGTTTGGTAAAGATCTTTACCTTACAAATAGCGTTAAGGGTTTCTTTGATTAAAGGGAACGGGTAGCGACTCTTGAAAGTAACGTTATTAATTCTTCTATAGTCCACGCAAAGTCTAACACCTCCGCCGGGTTTCTTTACCAGCAGAATCTGGGAAGCGGCCTCGGATTGTGAGGGACGGATGAACTCTGTACGAAGATTATCATCAATCCATTTCTTAATTACGCTTAATTTATTGGGATTGAATACCCTAGATTTCGTATAGGGTACTTGCTCGCCCGGGCGGAGCTCAATCTTAAAGTCGTACGAGCGGTAAGGGGGTAAGACCGTAGCGTTACGAGGTCTAAAGACGTTAAGGTGGTTCCAGTGCTGTTTGGGGAGCTTCTCCTTGATTTAGGAGTTAATTTTGGGTAGCTTATCAGCTTTCTCGTAGAATTTAGCTGCATCTTCTTCCGTAATACTAGCTAGCCTGATAGCTTCGCAGCGCTCGTAATCCTCCTCTACATTGCCGCTGAGGTGTACGTGTTTAGCGATCTTTACTACTCGGATAGCGACCTTGGAGCCCTTGCTAGCGCAAGCATCAATCTACAGGTGGTAACGCTTGCCTAGCAACTTCTTGTATTTGGCACCGTCGCCGTTCCAGATCTCCTGCTCCATTTCTGGGGTGAGGTTAGCCAAACCGCTTAGTATATTACAGTCGTACTCAATTCCTATCCTTACCTCTCTATCAACGACGCCTTCATCGTATCCATACTCCTCAAGCTCTAGGGCGCCCCCCTCTACCTCTTTAGCCCAGGCCCCCTCCTCCGCCCTAGCCTCCTCTATAATCTCGCAAATCTCTACGTACGAAGTGCGGAACGCTCGTAAATCAAACTTCTCGCACAGCCAATTAAAACTAGCGGCCGTCATATCCCTAATATCCACTAGGTTAATAGGGTCGCTCGAGAAATATAATCGGCGCACTACAACGCAATAGTAGGGATCGGACCTCCGCTAGCCAGCCACGGTGCGGCAAACAGCGGGCTTAGTCCGCTTAAGGGCCGCGATTAGGGTGCTGGAGTCCTTAACCGGGGTATTAGAGGGTCCGTCTTTAATAACGTCGGGGACGAGGTCCGCGATTAGGGTACTAAGGCGGTCGGCCTTAACTATGCCTCGTATAGTTTCGTAATAACGCGTATAAGCGTACTTCTAAACCTTTAAAGCGTGCCGTAAAGAGGGCGAGAGGTTAGTAGGAAGGCAGCGGTCCGCACAGTAATTATTAAAGGTAACGGCGCCGTCTAGCTATAATACTATAGGGTTATAAAGCTTGAGCCATAGCATACCTAGGATCACAGGGTGATCGGCCGCCAGATCATAGGCTAGCATAGTAATCGTTTCTGTGTGGTAGCCGATCCGCAGCTGAACCTCACAGTAGTAAGTAATAAAATCCTTAGGCACGCCGTCAACTAAATACAAGGCCTTTAGTTTAGGGAGTTTTCAATAGCGGGATAGTATAACGGGCGGCAAAGCTACAATCAATAAAGGCGAGAGCGGAGCATCCGCTATCGACCAAAGCGGCACATTTGCTACGTTGATTGCGCGGTCCATAAACGATTTGAGCAGAGAGAAGGATGGAATTATCATTATAACTATCTAAGTTTAAATTCTTAAATTGAACTACTTCTAAGTCTACCAAATTATTCTCCCCCTCATCTATCATCGTTACGGACGACGGCCTCTCCAAGCGACTTAATAGAGAGGCGGCGCATTTCCCACGCTATATTCTACGGGTTGGGCAGGAGCTAGAGTAGGCGCTGCGGCGGGCTCACCGGTAGCGACGGCGTTAATTTGAACGCCGTTATTACCGTTATTACCGTAACCAAACTATCCCATAGCCAGTCTACTACGGTTGTTATTATTGTTATAGCCGCCTCTACCGCGACGGTTGCAGCGATCGCGCTCCCTCTACTCCTTAGGGATGCCAGTGTTAATACTATTGCGGCATTCATAGGCGTAGTAACCTAGTCTAGCGCAACGCTTACAAAGACTATTCTATATACGGTAGTCAATAACCGCCTTATCGATTATACGAGACAGTTGAACGTCGAAGGCGTTTATAGCGTCGAGATCTATGGCGGTGCCGCCTTGGCTGACGGTGCGCTCGGTAGAAGCGGAACCGCCGCTAGAGCTAGAATTATTTTTATAGAACTGGACAGTAGTCTTATTGCGCCAATCGCGCTCCTCGAGGTTAGTAGCGAACTTACGGTATAGGGTAAACTACTTATCGTAATTGTTAAGAACAGGGAACTCCTACTAATAAGCAATAGTATTATAAATCTCATTAGTAGCCTTTATTTTTAGGTAATAGGTCTTTATAGAGTCGTCGAGGTCGCAGCGGTCGATAAGGGTAGTAAATCTGTCTTCAAAATCGAGCCACTTCTAACTCTTAGTCATCTTCAAGGTCTCGAGGTCACGACGGGACTCGAGGATAAGATCTATACGGTCGTACTTGGTGTTGAGGTAAGCGAGCAGATCCTCGCTAATCTTCTACTTCCTCTTATCCTTATCGGCTTCCTTTAGTAATAGTATAGCCTGGGCGGAGAGGGCGTGAAAGGCAGCGCCACTAAGGCATTGCATGATTTGGGCGAACTTGTAACGCTCATCTTAATCGAAGTACCAAGCATCCTAAAACTAACAAAGCTCGATCTTAGCACGCCAGGCGCGGTAAAATTCAACGCGTTTAACGGCGGTACTGCCCTCGCCGGTGAAGACTTTAGGGTCCTTACTAATCCTAAACTTAGGGGTGGACATATCGTCGTCTACAGGGACAGCTTCGGGAGGGATAGCTCCCAGGCGCATAGTCTTCTTGAAATCTTTAATAGTATCGTTCTTCTCCCTGAGTTTGGCGGTGACGTCCTTCTTGAGTTTACTGTGGGCGTCGGTGGCAGCGTCAAGCGCGGTGTTGGTGTCGGCAAGCTTGCTCTGGGTAATAGTGAGCTGCTTTTTGAGATGGGTGATTTTGTCGTTGAGCTTAGTAATGGTCACGTCTTGGTTTGCCAGCTGCTCCGCGTTGTCGGCGAGCGCGTCGTTGGCGACTGCGACGAAGGAGTTTGCCTTGATTACGTCCTGGTCGATGAGTCGGGCGAGCGCGATAATAGTGTGGCCGAAAGCGGGGTGGTTAGCAAGCTCAGAGGCGGTGTCAAGGTCGCTCTGCTCAGCTGGGGCACCGGGGTCAGGACTGCCGTTGAGAGCCTCTGTAATGTTCTCGAAGAGTTGCTCGTGAGCGGGGTCGACGATAGAGCCGATGGCGGAGATGGCAACGTCAACGTCGGTGACGGACGACATTCATTAGCTCGATTAATGAAGGGGATGAGTGCTACCTTGTAGGTGGGAAGCCCTACCTTGTAGGCGCTGGGGAGAATCGCGGTGCGATTTGTGGTGTTGCTGGTCGGACTCGAGGTCGAACCTGCTAGCGGCGCAGTGCGACCGAAACTGTCGCAGTGCGATGAGAAGGTCGCGGGCACGTCGGAGATTCTCACGACGGCGGCGATTGATTGAGATGGAGTTGTACGCTCGCAGCGTAATAGTAGGTACAACTAACTATCACGGTGCAGGGCGAGGTAGGGGGTAGATGTGACATACGTAGTTGTACGAGGAGAGAGGAAGGGAAGAGAGGGAGGTGTACGGTCTGGATATAGGGTAGGGCTGAGCCATGCCCTGGATCCAGACTGAGGCCCACTGGTGCCTGCATGCGTGCGATCCTATTGGCCAATGGCCAATAGAGACTCGATGGCTGTGCCAATCGTGCAGCGCATCACCAGTGCCATCATAGGTAATCCTATGATACTTCTCGTCGTTCCGGCCATATGTAAGTCTTATCGTTATACTATAATTTATCGTTCTGAAGGTTAATTCCTTCTTTTTAGTTGTCTTCCCATCATTGCCTATCTTCGGGGGTAACGATGGTAGCCTAATACCTCAAGGCTTAGTTCTTAGCCCTGTAGATAATGTAGCACTCTACTTATTCTTATAAGGGGTACGTAAGCGATCTATCTAGTTGTTCCTAGAACAAGAGTGTAGAGGCTTCTACTACATCTTTTACATAGTCCGGCTGACGACTCAAAGTATCAGCTCAGGCGTTCTCTAAATCCTTCTTATAGTTGATCCTAAAGTTGAATTCTGATAGGAACTCAGCTTATCATATCTGTCGGCCGTTAAGCACCTTCGTGGTCGTAAAGTACCGGAGATTGTTGTGGTCAGTATATACTTATACTTCATACGTAGTTCTACTAAGGTATAGTCTCTATTTTTGAAACGGTTCGATGATAGCTAGGAATTCCTTGTTATAGATAGGATAGTTGCGACGGGGTCCCTCCAACTTCTTCAAGAAGAAAGCTATAGGATGTAGTTTCTCTTAGTCATCGCGTTGTCCTAATTGTCCTCCGATGGCGTAGTCTGACACGTCGGTTTCAACTTTAAAGAGTTTACTTAGGTTGGGAAGTTTCAGCATAGGATCTGTAGTGATTGCGTTGCAGATAGCCTTAAAGGCTTCCTCTTTTTTCTTTCCCTATATGAAAATAGCCTCCTTCTTAGTAAGCTCGTATAGTGGCCTAGCAAGCTTCTTATAATCGCGTATAAACCTACGATAGAAGTTAGTAAATCCTAAGAACCCACGAACATCAGTCGCATTCTTAAGCTCGGGCCAATTTCATACAACTTCCACTTTACTTAGTTCCATCCTTACCTCATTCTTTGAGATCAGGTATCCGAGAAATACAGTTTCCTTTACATAGAATTCACTCTTTTCTATGTTGACTGAGAGGTTGTGTTGGTATAGTGCGTCCAGCACTTTCCGTACGTGCTTCTTATAGTACTCGAAGGTTTTAGAATAAATAAGAATATCATCTAGGTAGCAGATAGCGAACTTGTTGAGGTAGGGTCGGATCGCGTAATTGATAACAGATTAGAATGTTGCAAGTGCATTAGTCAACTCGAAGGGCATAACGAAGTATTTGTAATATTTATAGAGTATGCGAAATACTGTCTTCTATTTATCTTCTTCTTTAATCCGGATGTAGATATAGGCAATGGGCAAATCAAAGCGCGTAAAGTATCGTACTCCTCCTAATTGATTCCGAATGCGCGAAATCAAAGGTAGGGAATAACTATTTCTTATAGTCTCCTAATTTAGTTGCCTATAATTCATACAAAGTTGTAGCTTTCTATCTTTCTTCGGCACGAAGAGGATGGGGTACCCTACTAACGATGTAGATTTCCGAATGTGCCCTCTCTTCAAGTTCTCGTCTAAATACTTCTTCAACTCCTCGTTCTATTTCTCGTTAGTATAATACACTTTGAAGAACTTGAGCTTAGCTCCTTCTTTAAACTTAATCTCATAGTCCCACGGTCCTCGTAGTAGTAGTCCTTCAAGGTATTTGCTAACGAAAGCTGGGTATCCGTAATATTCTTCAGGAATTATCGCCTTCAGCTTTTCCATTTATTAGTTTTGGTAATAGTTAAACTTATACTAAGCGTTAACTGCTAATACCTCTACTAACGTTACTAACCCTTTCTCTATAACCTTGCCGCTCCTATCAATAGTACAAATTATAACTTCTTGTACTACTTGCGGTGGGGCCGTAGGAACATCGCCTTCCTAGCTCGCTTCCTTTCATATTCCGGGTTTCCTATTAGTGTATCATAGGGTTAGACCTATAATGTGCAACACTGCACTAGTCGCTTCTAGAGCTGGTCACGGCACGTATGCCATGCCCTCTGCGCTAGCTATCACGTGCAGATTCACGTGCGTGCCCAGACTGGTGCCATAGGACTTACGCCTATATAGCCAGTCCTCCACGCACACTCTTCTCCTTCCTCTCCTTATACAACAACGCATATCTCACCCCACCCTATACGGTGCCCTCTCGCCCCATAATATAGTGATTGGGTGCGTCCGAAGACGTAGGCGGCCACTATCCTTCTAACTAATGTCTAGGTCATATGCTACATACTATGAGTGCCCTAGGATCATATCCTTAAATGGCCCTATATCGACGACGTCGAAGCTAATTTCGACCGTCTTTCCTTCTACTGTAATAGGAAGTGGTAACGTTTCCCTTTTCACAATCTAGGTCTCGAAGGGTCCTTTTACTACAAAAGGTACCTTCTTCTACTTCTAAAGGATCCTTAGTTGGTTGACGAACTTGGGTGAAATGAAATTCAACTGAGCTCCGGAATCTACTAACGCGAGGGCTTGGTAATCCTTCTAGTGAGCCACGACTTTAAGTCGCTAGTCCTCCTTCCCTTCTTCTGCAGCTGCGACCTCCATAGGTACTGTAGGGTCTTGAATCCTATCCTTCCGACGGCTGCATCGTCAGATGATCCGTTTCGTCTAGGGACTTAGTTTTCGTTGGGCCTCCTTGAAGGCCCTAAGCCGTTTCCCAATTCCTAGCGATAGTTGTTAAGAGCGTCCTCTTCCTCAAGCTTAGATTCGTCTAGCGAATCGTATTCTTGTAACTATGCTACGTATGCGGCTTTTTCATCCTCTATGCTATCGAATGAGTTAATTTGTCAGATGTAACGAGCGACTTCTATCTCGTAAGCCTTAGCTTTTTGTCTTATATAAATAGGATAGTCGGCTGTTAAGTACTATCCTCAGTAGAAATTAGTATTTTCTAGCCTATACAGGTGTATACATTGAGCGGTTGGGCTGTGAGTCTTAGACTCGTGGGCACAAGAAGTGTATTGATTGTATTAAGCTAAGGAGACAAAAAAGGAAAAGAAAATATGAAGGGCTAAATACAATAGTGGTGTAAGCTCATGAACCTACATAACAAGGTCAGTAAATAGCAGAGGTAGGACAGGCTCCACCACAACCACCACAACACGCCCCCGTAGCCCGAAACAGCTCTCAAGGGTCTATCATCATATAAACAAACAGACTCCCATAGTGTTGAGATCAACCTATTGTTATAACCTTCTTTCGAGCTTTCATCTATAGAATCTCCTTCTCCTCCAATCCCAGCAATCTTACGAATCTTGCGTGCTTGTCCGCTTTCAATAGTTTCGTCAGTCAATCCGCAATCATATCCTCACCTTTCATATATATAATGTCGAACTCTTTTGCTTCTACCTGTTCTATAATCCATTTGAACCGTATAGTTATATATTAGTTACGACTAGTATTGTTTCGATTTAACACCCGATCCCTAGCGTTCTTACTATCCGTGTAAAGGATTTTCAAAGGCGGTTGGCCGTATCCCAGTTCCTCCATCATATGTACGATCTACTGAAGTAACTTGGCTATTGGAACAAGATTGGTAAACTCTGCGTCCGTCGTGCTCGTCGTAACAAATGCCTACTTCTTTGACTTTCAGTAGCTGGGCCGCCGGCAATGAATACGATATGCCCGCTAGTGCTGTGACGAGTTATGGGGTCATTAGCATAGGAAGCATTTCCGAATGCCTTTATGTCTATGTTTGATAGTAACAGCTTTCCTCCTAGTACGATTCCCACATTAGTATTTTTGATCAAGTACTGAAATAGGTGCTTCATCACTGTCAGCGAACCTGCTGTCAGCTTCGCATTAGCCTCGCATAACTTATTAACGGTAAACGTAATATCGGGACAGGTACCCATTGAAAGATAGTTCAAGCTGCCCGTCTTCTTAATGTAGGACTTCTGTTGGTCTGACAGCTCATCACCCGTCTTGTGGTCGCCAACCTTAACGTCTTAAGGCTATAAGGTGTTGACTCTATACAAATCGTCGTATTCGAATTTCGTAATCAACGCTCTAGTGTATCTAGCTTGAGAGATAAAGATAGTTCGTTCTAGCCGATTTCTAACAACATCAAATCCCAAGAAGGTCTTCACTTCGCCCATATGCTTAAGTTTAAAGTGTTGAAAGAGCTGGTCCCTGATCTCGAAGATTGCCGTTGTTGATGGTGCCGCAATCAGAAAGTCGACTACATATAATACTAGAAGTGCTCCCTTTTCCCTATTGCTAAACAAGCAAGTATCCGGGCTCACTAGTTCAAAGCTCAATCCTCTCAAGATGGGCAATAAGGTATTAAACTAGTAAAGAGGACTAGCTTTCAATCTATACAGAGCTCTTCTTAGTAGGTAAACTAAGCGATTTACACCCCTTAGTCCTTTTTCCAAACTAGTCGGTTGCTCTACGTAATACCGCTTTTCTGCAGGTATAAGGGCGTTTAAAAACGCCGTATTGAAGTCAAACTGATGGCACTCGAGGTCCAGGACTGCTATGAGTGTAAGAAAGATCTTTACGCTCGCTGCGTTTGCCACAGCCGCGTAGACATCTTTTATATCCTATGAGTCTTGCTCAAAGTTGCTACAAGCTACTCATCATGCCCTTGGGTCCACTGTCTTCAAGTCTAGGTTTTCTTTCTCATTATAAACCTATTTCCTAGGGAGGACTTCCATGCCTAGTTCAAAAGGAACCAAATTATAAACACCCCTCTCCTCCAATGCTGCCAACTGCTTCTCCATAGCCGGCTTCTAGTATATCTCGAAGTTTTCGCGTTTCTTTGCTTGGCGGTAGTTCTTTAGAATGGAGGATAAATGAGTCTCAAGATCATACATTACCTTAACCGCCATTAAACACAGGGTCTCTACTTTGTCAAGAATCACTCCCCTCTCTAGAAGACCATAGTAAAAGATAGGAAGTTCACTAGTGGGTTTGTTGTTGCTATCGACGACGATTTGTGTTACGAACTTAAGCGAGTTCGTGGGCTAACCAGGCCTAGGAACACAAGCTGCCAAAAGGGGTTAGGCTATACGACCATAGGCTCAGGGCAGGCTCACGATGCAAGATAGGCTCACGGTCAGCACGAGTGAGCCAGGCTCACGACAACAGAAGTGAGCCACGACCATGGAGGTGAGCTGGGCTCACCACATTACGAAGGAGC
>MU859509.1:0-11936 GCA_033297205.1 Pseudoneurospora amorphoporcata
TATATGGGCGAGAGCCCTAAGGCCAGACCGTGCGCGCACGTGAGGCTGCACGTGACGATGACATGTGCGAGGACAGAGCTCTAGGCTCTGGATCGTAGCATATATGCGGTCAGTGCAGCACAGCACATTATAGGCTAACCCTATAATACTATCTCTCCTCAAAAGAAGCTCGTAGAGTTAAAAAATCTATATATACGTGAAATAATAGACTTAAGACCCTTTACACAACTTCCTATCCTCGTAAATATCTATTAACTTCCGAAACACCTGACTAAATGCTAGGCATAATCTGTCCTTTATATCCTTCTACGTCCTATCTTCTATAGCGGCAGCCGTTTCTTACCGGGCCAAACGGCTGGAGCGACGTCGTGGTGGCTCAGGGGCGGCCAGTGCTGGCGCTGGGGTGTCAGCGGCGAGGCGCTCGAGTACCTTCTGGACCTCTGGAGGGATCGGTCTGTTCGGGTGGTTGTGATAGAACTGTTGAAGATGGTATTCACAGTCGATAACGTTACTAACAAGTTCCTAAGTAGGGTTGCCGGTCTTCCATTTAACCTCGTACTTCTAATGCCTATTATTGCCCATCTGTTGACAATCCATAAAACGCTCGAATGCTCACTCCTCGTGCTCCTCCTAGTCGTCAGTGCGTATCATAACCCTCCCCTCGTTAGCCAAAACATCTGTCGTGGTGGGCTGGCTAGGGAGGCCCTTGCCGGACTATGTGTCACAGGTTGATATTAGCTATATAGTGTGCACTACGAGTTCTGCCTTGCAAGCAAAACATCGTCTACCTTTTGGTAGTTTAGCGTTGTCGGGATATGTGCACTCCTACCTTGTCATAGTATGTTCTACTTAACAATAGGACGTCGTAAGTTTAATTCCCCGATGTAGCATGTCGTAGAGCGGTTTTTAGCGTACGACTCCGAAGATAGGAAGCATAGGAAAACATTGCTAACGCTGAGACCGGCATGTCAACGGCTACCCCCATTGCAAACCTCGAGTTTGGGTAGTGCTATATAGTCATCGCACGGCGATAAATCCTTCGCGACATTGTCGCCTCCGTTGGGGGACGGAGCCTTATCTTGATATCTTCGATATCACTTTAAGGGAAGGTAGTATCACAAGTTGACATTAGCTATATAGTGTGCACTACGAGTTCTGCCTTGCAAGCAGAATATCGTCTACCTTTTGGTAGTTTGGCGTTGTCGGGACATGTGCACTCCTGCCCTGTCATACTATGGTTGCATTATAGAGACGTGGAAAACTAGTGAGCACTTCATGTTCGACGGGAGCGCGAGGTGTACGGTGTGCGACTCGGCGCGGACAACCTTGAAGGGCCCTTCCTAGCGTAGGCACAGTTTTGCGTGCGGTTGTCCGTTGGCGAGGTTGGTTGTGTTGAAGAGAATTATATCGCCGACATGGTATTTAATAGAGTGGACCCTCTTCTTATTGGCGTTGTCTTCGTACCGTTCCTACGTCCGTCGAGATTGCTAGATAGCGAAGTCCTAGATATGTTAGAAACGATCTACTAGCTCGTTAGCCTTATAGTACTCCTTAAGCTGAGCTAGTGAGAGATCTGATGGTAGCAGGGTGCGAGGCTCCGTGCTTATACGAGGGTGATGTCCGTAGTTAGCGAAGAATGGTGAGATGCCTATTAACGATAAGACGGCGTTATTCTTAGCGAACTCCGCGAATGGCAGCCACTTTGCCTAGTCCGTTTGTGCCCAATTAATATAAATCCTCAAAAACTACTCCATCTCTACGTTGATACGCTCGGTTTGGGCGTTCGTCTGAGGGTAGAAAATGAAGGTGAGCTTGCGAATTACAGATAGCCGCTTGTAGAGGGTGGACTAGAATCGTGAGACAAACTGAGTGCTTCTGTCGGAGAGCACGCTATCCGGAAGGCTATAGATTGAGTAGATACGATCGATGAACCAGTCTGCTAGTTCTTCTACTTCCAGGGTTACCGTTGGGATATAGTGTCGCATCTTGGTGAGTCAGTTAACGACGACAGCGACGTATTTAAAAGTCTAGCCTAGATGGGTGCTTAGTGGCAGCGGCGTGACGTAGTCGATTGAAATATTGGTCCACGGCGCGAGAGCGATTGCAACCGGTTTGAGATAACCAACTAAGCCTCTCTTCAAAGACTTGGTCTTTGCGCATAGCAAGCAACCTTTGTAGAAAAGGCGTACGTCGTTGTACATTCCCTCCTAGTAGAAATCGCGTTGCAAGAGCTCGTACGTAGCGTCACGGCCTAGATAGCCAGCGCCCAGGAAGTTGTGTTGGCGATTAATAAATTAGAATTGGAAATTCTTATCATAGGGATCTACAATAACCCGATCTCGCTACTTCGCAATGCTGTTAACGACGTAACACTCTGAAAAGACCCTATAAAAAACCTTCTTAATATTAGTTGGCTACTAACGGGCTCCGCTAGTGAAAGAGGATACCAACTCTTATAAGAACAAAAAGCTCTCGTAGCTAGCGCAAATAAAGTCGTCGGTAAATAGGGTATCCAAGTCGTCTGGGCCTAGTAAGCAAAGGGAGAAGCCTACTACTAGGTCGTCAAATTCGAGACAACCTTCTTCAAACCAAGACGGATCTAGCAGGGCTCGCTTACGAGCGACTAGACGATCGTCTTCTTTATCATTAGAGCGGTCGTTAGGCTTGCGGCTCAGGGCGTCTGGGCGAAGGTTCTTCAAGCCCGGCGTATACTTAATTAAGAAGTTGAACCGTAATAAGAACTGAGACCAGCGCATATACCATTAAGTTAGCTACTTATTCGTTGTAAACGTCTAGAGGTTCTTATAATCTATCAAACTATCGAAGAGGAGCTGTGCGCCCTCCAACTCAGGCCTCTATTCTTTCAGGGCCTTGACGATAGCCAACAGTTCCTTATTATATATATCGTAATTGCACTCTTGCGCGAAATGTTTGACCGAGAAGTAAGCAACCGGGTAAAGGATTCCGTCATCACCATATTAGGAGAGGGTGCCGCCCGCGGCCCAATTGGAAGCGTCAGTTTCGACAACAGTCTTCTTCGTCCAATTGTAAATCTTAAAGACGGGGCCTTCAGAGAATGCCCGCTTGAGAGCCTCGAAAGCAGCTTGGTAGCGGCCATTCCAAGACCATCCAGCGTCCCTCTTCGTAAGCTCGTAGAGCGGGGCGGCTATTAACGAGAATTCTTTTATAAACCGTCTATAGAAGTTTACAAAACCCAAGAAGGATTGCAGGGACTTCTTTAACTCGGGCGCCTACTAATCGGCGATAGCCTTAACTTTGTCTAGGTCTATTTCAATACTTCCCAGCATAATAATCAAGCCCAAGTATTTCATCCTCGTAGTATAGAATTCGCACTTATCGATATCGACGCTAAGGCCCGCTCTTGCCAGCCTGTTGAGAACGTCGTTAACGTGCCGCTTGTAGTCCCTAACGTTGTCCGAGTAAATAAGGATGTCGTCGAGGTAAGCGGTTGCGTAAACGTCGAGAATGTCGTGTAAAATATCGTTAATATAATTTTAGAAAATTCCTAGGGCATCCTGTAAGCTAAATAGAACGACTAAAAATTCAAAAAGGCTAAACCGTATTATAAAGAGAATGTCTTTTCGGACTGTAGAGAAAATCTTCAGAGACTGTAGCCTCACCCACTCCCTACCCTTCCCGCGCGCTAATACATGCCAAAATTTTTGAACCAACCAAATCGCTCGCATCCATTTAAGTCTCCACACTCGTCTTAGCAGCGGTATTCTTTTATAAATTTCACTTAGAAATCTTAGTATTATATTCTTTCGTAAAATATTATACCTAGTGCCAAGCCTAAATCTGCACCCAAATTGGCCACTTTATAGCACACTTTACAAGGCACTTAACGGCACGGTCGCACATCTTAATTAATTATATATCGCTTAATTGAACGATTAATTAATCGCACTCAATCTACATTAATTCATACAATAATAATCTAATTTCTATCGTGTAATCGCTCATTCTAACTGCCAGCGAGCCTCCCAAAGCCTTATCTACTAGCTATCTATACTAGCAATACGTATACTACGCTGTGTACTCTACGTGCCAATAGGAGTGCTAGCTAGCGTGCCTCCTCTACCCCGGGCAGCGCTACCTCCCCTCTCTCCTCCTCCCCTACCTCTCTATATACTACCACGAGGGCGGCTTCGTCCTCTATTCTGTATACCGGCTGGAGGCTGGCGGCGGTCAGCCTCATTAGCTTACTCAAGGTCTACACCCTCCTATACAGACACGTTTCGCTGGATAGACGGCGCTACTCATGTTGAGGCAGTAGGGTTGCGGCCTGCCCTGGGCTGTTAGCCGCGGCTGGGCTGCAAGCGAGGCCGTCCCCGAAGTCGTAATACCGCCGCTTGGAGTTGAGCTGGCGCTGTGGAGGGAGGGGGAGCTTAAGTATTGACTAGCGCAATCAACCAGGGAGCGCGAGGTTCTAGAGCAAAGGGGGCATCATAGCGAGGTCGACCTTTGAGCTTAGTCACCTTATCGAACTCCTGGTATTTCAAGTACTGATCCTCGTTATTGAGCGATCTAGTAAGCTACTAGAAGGGGTAACAATCGAGTTTATTAAGTACGAATAGCTAATCTCAGTTAAGAAGGGATTCGAGTATCGTATACGAGCAGGGCAAGCCATATTGTGCTGTAAATTTGCTGGTATATAGCTCCAACTCATCGGGGTCTAGTTTGGCCGCCGTAGGGACCGCACTGAGTGCAATACGACATTGACGTGCTACTTTATCGAGGGCTTTCCAGCACACCTTTCTGTAGGCCTCCTTTGCCCATGGCTAGGCGAGATACTCGCGTTTAGCACGTGCGATCTACTTCTCAGTTTCGTTATCGATATTACGTTTCATACCATCGACAAGGTTAAAGCTCTATATAATAGCGGCGACGACGGTGCTGCTACCTATATAAGGGAGAGATAGTCAGTCTACTATAAATTGTATAGGGAGGAACATAAATTTACCGCTAATAATATAACTCTTTAGGGTACGGTTCGCTAATTCGACTAGTAATATAGTACGATAGCCAAAGTTTAAGCGCTCGTTAACGTAACAAGTAGCCCACTCCTCCTTTACCACCATATAAGTCTCTTTCAAGTACGTAATAATTACAATCTGCTATACAAAGTAGCTACAAAGCCTCTTCCATACAGTATTAAAGTCGTCAACTATGTACGCGTAGCATACGTACTTTTACAAAATATAAAAACCAAACTAAAAATACTCTATAGTATTGTGACAAGGGCAGGTTTCTGGGCTTGGAACAATAGTTCAATTCCGCTGATAATCTTCTTTGGTCTCGAAGGCCTTGTTGATTCCTTCAACCTCCAGAGGAAGGTTCAGTTTCAAGACCTCCTTATGCTAAAGAAGTTTCGTACAAAACCTTATAGCCTCAAGCCACAAGGCACTAATCTAGCATTCTCCATACAAGTAGGTCTTCTTCGACCATTCTCCTTCGTCCTTCTAGCGCCGGCCTTCGCGCTGAGCCTTGACAACCCTAATTCTGGACTGTGGGCAAATGTCCGTGTGACATCAGCTCCCCCTTCTTTAAGGCTCGCCTCGAGCCTGACATGGCTTCCTGCTTAGCTTTGCTACCCTTGCGTCGGTCTTGCCCGTCTTGGGGTACGTTGGGGTCGCGTGGCTTCTCCGGATGCCTAGCGTGGAAGGTGATGACTTCTTTTCCACTTTAGTCTTCTGACTCAGCTAGGGCTGCCTCCCGCAGGACCTGGTTAGGGTCAGGGACTACCTGATTGCCAGCGCGGTAAGGTCCGACGAGCGAGACGTGGAAGGTAATGACTTCTTTTCCACTTCATAAATCTTCTAACTCAGCCGGGGCTGCCTCCTGCAGGACCTAGTTAGGGTCAGGGGCTACCTAATTGCCAGCGCAGTAGGGTCCAACGAGCGAGACGTAGAAGGCGATAACTTCTAAGATATCTTGAATGGTTTATAGAGCTTTTTATCAAGCTTCTTGAAGGGTCTCTTGGTTTCTCTAGGTAGCGTACGTAAAAGGCGATAACCTGGGCCTTTGCTCCGTCAGTGTAGAAATGCTCCCAAGGCTCCCATACAAGATTCTGAGTTCCTTCCCATCCTTCCCACTTGACTTGATACTTGACCTTCCCTTTAATCATCATAGAGCCCAGTATTTTCTCAACCTTAGTCTTCTAACTCTGCTGGGGCTGCCTCTCGCAGGACCTGGTCAGGGTCAGGGGCTACCTGATTGCCAGCGCGATAGGGTTCCAGGAGCGAGACGTGGAAGGAATTATGGATGCGCCAGGTGTTGGGTAAGGTAAGACGGACAGCGGTAGGGGAAATTACCTAAGATATCTTGAAGGGGCTATGGAGCTTTTTGTCAAGCTTCCTAGATGGGCGTTTTGTCTTAATGTACTTACCGTTCAATATAACTAACTGTCCCACCTCATAGACCGGTGCCTCCGTTCGTTTCTTATTTGCCCACTCCTTTATCCTTTGACGGGCGCGATCGAGGTGTTTCTGAGCATGGTCGTGAACTTGGGTCACCTAGTGAGCGTAGAGACGACTCCCAAGGTTGCGGGGCGCGCCGTTAGGAGGGTTGTGAGAAGCTGGGTGATATCCGTAGTTGGCGTAGAACAGGGTGAAGCCGGTTGAGGACGAGACGGAGTTGTTGTATGCGAACTTGGTAGTGGCTAGAAGGTCTTCCCAACTACTCATTTCGTAGTTGACGAAGGCTCTGAGGTAACTCTTAAGGATCTGGTTGAGCCGTTTGATCTGGCTATCTGTCTGGGGGCGGAATGCTGTGCTCATACGGCTTTTGATGCTGACGAATTTGAGGAAGTCCTTTCAGAGGTGAGCTGTGAATCTTGTGGTACTTTATGGTAGCCACTTAAAAATCCGAATCAGAGCTGTCGTCCATATCCATCGTCTTTATAGCTCTCTGAATAGCGTTGACCTTTTGTTTCTTGAACTGGGCCTCGTCGTCTGCGATGAGGTCCTCAGCTCCCTCTTCTTCACAGTCGCTGTTCTTTCTTTTAACTACGGCCGTAGTTGCTAGTTGGGGTAATTCTTTACCGTTATTGTCCTTCCTTACGAAACACTCCAAGGTATAATAGTTGTCGCGGCCGCATCGCCAGCAAGATACTCGGTCCTTTTTACGCTAATTAATATCGCTAGAGTTGATATCTTTCAAGGCCTCGCGGACGCTGTTCCATTTCTTATTCTTAACTGGCCTATTAAGTTCTCTTAAGGATTAGTTTCGGTCGGAAGGGGAGCGTAGGACGGTGTTGGGTGCCTTGGTGCTTTCGTGGCAGCGCGTTGTTCGAGGGCTCTTAGGATAGAGGCGACGTCGGGGGCCTTCTGGCCGGTTCGTTTGTAGGCTGTTTGGGTAGCCTTCTGGGTATCGTGTTTAACGCTGGCGATGCGTTCTTCGAGATCCTTGAATTGGCCTGGGTCGATAAGTTTGTTGAGGATGTCGTTGATTTGGTTGTCTTTAGTCGCGAAGGTCTTCATATTGGATCTTGAGGGTGGCGAGTCCCTGGGCTTGTTCCTGGCCGATGGAGAGGGCGATTTCCCTGACTTGGTGATGGGCTTTGGCGATTTGGTCGTGCATAGCGACGAGCCAGGCCGGAGGGTTGTTGACTACGACGGGTCCAGTGGCGATGTCGTCGTTTCCGGTCATCACGACGTCGAAGTCCTGGGGGTTATAGAGCACCAGGGTAGTGTCAGTGGTAGTTTTGACTGAGGCTATCGGGGTATCGCGTGGGGAAGTTATGATGATTGAGGGTTGGTAATTGATAGGTAAAAGGGTGGTTCGAGAGGGAAGAAGATTATCTGTGACAAGGGCAGGTTTCTGGGCTTGGAACAATAGTTTAATTCCGCTGATAATCTTCTTTGGTCTCGAAGGCCTTGTTGATTCCTTCAACCTCCAGAGGAAGGTTCAGTTTCAAGGCCTCCTTATACTAAAGAAGTTTCGTACAGAGCCTTGTGGCCTCAGGCTACAAGGTACTAATTTAGTATTCTCCATACAAGTGGGTCTTCTTCGACCATTCTCCTTCGTCCTTCTGGCGCCGGCCTTCGCGCTGAGCCTTGACAACCCTAATCCTGGACTGTGGGCAAATGTCCGTGTGACAAGTATTAAGTAACAGTTCTAGATAATCTGTGCCGTCTACTAGGCGGTTAAGACTACTGACTACCTTTCGATCTTCATCGTCAAAATCTTTTAAACTCGCCGCATTACTGGGTATATAACAAGGGCTGTGATCAGGGCTTGGAACAGTAGTTCAAATTCAGCTAATAAACTTCTTTGGTTTCGAAGGCCTTATTAATCTTCTCAACCTCTAGGAGAAGGTTGGGCTTTAAGGCCTTCTTATACTAAACGGAATTGGTACGTTCTTGAGGTACGCATCAAGCCTTGTCGCTTGAGGCTTCAAGGCATTTATTATATATGTGGAACTTCCTGAATGCCTTTTATCCATTCTCTATCTTCCTTTTGGCGTTGTCCTTTATCCGTGCGCCTTGCTTCTTGTTTGGTTGGTTGTGGTTGCTTCTGGGAAGATTGGGATCGTCTCGAGATTGGGATCGTCTCGTGATGCCTTATAAGCGTCTTCGGCACTTCCAGGATTTGGCTCGCTAGCCGGTAGCGTTGGGAGAAGTTCGGGTAAGCAGTGCTAAAACTGTAGGCAAATGTCCGTGTGACAGGGTAGCTGTATTGACTGAGCTAACCCGGCTAACCGCGGTGCTTATTGTGTTAATACCAATATCTCTCGTTGTATCTATACCTATATTGCAGCGGCATACGTATTAGTAACCTGGGCGGCGACCTTCTTGTCCCATTTGCGCTTGATGTTCAACACCACATTCTTATTAACGTAAAGATACAGAGTTGTAACTCTACTTAAGAATAAACCCACTTAACGGCTAATCTCATCGCTATGTCATAATCTGTAATAGTAACTCGTAGTTTCTCAGCGGCGATAGCTTCACAACGAGCGTTAACTTGGTCCATGAGCCAGTCAAAACCCTCCTGTCGCTCGTTATTAACTAGCCTAAAACCGTAGCTAAAGGTATGGCTAACACTAGTTATACTGATAATTTGGAAGAAGGCCAAGCCTTTATTGTTAGTTTTGTACGTATTATCGTACATCTAAACTCAGGGATTTTCCTTCTACATATACTCTCCTCATAGATCACTCCAGAAGAGGGCGGTTAGCTTAGTCTCGTCAATATCTTGCTAGTTAACTATAAAGTGGACCCTCCTTTCTATAAGCAGCTTCATAGTAAGTTGGAAGGGGTTATACCTAGCTTGTGCCTCCTTCTTAAGCTTGTAACGAAGGTTGATGAGCTGCCGCGCTGTAAACTGCCTTTTAAGCTCTAGAAACCTCTTTTCCAACTCGATAGTGATCTCGCGGTTGGGCATGCCGGGTCGGTCGATGTAGGTAGCGACAAATGCCTTATATTGAGGTTTGAATACCGAATGGATCAATGGCTTTTTGCTAGGTAAATGGCTGTGAGATTTATAGCCCTCTCGAAGCTCGAAAGTCCACCGTCTGTCATTACACTTCAATGCCTTAGCATATCCCTACTAAGTGCATTCCTATTTAGCAATTGAAGTTAACTAACTATAACTCTCTACCTTGTAGCGAAGAGGACTAGTAGCGTAGAGCAGCTCGAGTCTCGTGTAGATACCCTGCTGGTAGTTATAGGTGCGACCTTTTACGATGCTATAACTAAGCTCTTGTGCCTACCGTTTAACGGCCGCCACGAGGTTATTAAGAGTATCGTACTAGGTGTTAAAGATGGAGTGGTCGCTGTGCTTGTAGTATTGAGGGGTAGGGGTCTTCTCATCATCGTTATCATCGTCATCGATCTCTATAGGTTGCGCTAAGGTAAGGTCAGTAAGATCGATTGCTTAATTGGAGTGTGCGCTACCATAGTCGCGTGCGCCCGCGCCCGTCGGATAGGTCGCTATATCAGCCATCTGCGTTATGATCAGCTAGGAAAACGCATAAAAAAGATAACGGATCATTTCTTACCATTGACAAATGCCAGCGCTTTGCTTACTTGAGGATATTTTGTGATGCGCGCGATGGTAGTTTGATTAATTATGAAGGTAATAATAGTGATGATGAATTTTTCGACTACGTTCTACCAATATTAAATAAGTCGTGCCTGCGACGACGGCGTGGCATAGGTACATAAGACGGGAAAAAGCATCGGTTGGCCAAGTCAGACCTTGGCGTAGCCCCTTGCGTTAAAACCCTAATTTTTGTGCAGTTTTAAAAAAGAAACCCTTGGGCTTCTAAAAAGCTTTTGTTTTCCTGTTCCCGGCATTGCGAGGCCCCAAAAGTGTATATTGTCCGAGAAGATACCGTCCTTTTAATGTTGAAATAAAAATGGATCGAGAAGAAATTCCGATTAGAATGCGGCCCAGCTGTTTTGGGTCCAGCAAGTGGCGTTCTAAGGGGGAGGTTTTCGAAGAGTGGTTGTTGCTCGTCCCCCGACGAGCTGTCGTCTCTCCAGTACTCTTTTCTTCTCGAGATACTTTTGAAGAGCTCGGTTTCAAAAGCTATCGGCTGTGAGGGAGGAGACGGCGGTAAACTCTCCAAAGGCCGCCGTCGTAGTTGTTGCTGTTGTCGTTCGAATTGTATCTTCCCGAATTCAAAATGATAGAAAGGTGGTGGCTAGGCCACTGGTAGCCCTAAGGCACCCATTGCGCCAAAAATAGGGTAATTTTGGCTTGGCCTCTAACAACTGACTAATAGAGGGTGCCAAGAAAGATATTTTCGGGGGAGAGTTGGGTAATAATAGTAATAATAGTAGAGGAAGCGATACAATACGACGATGCCTACAAATCGCTAAGTGTAACGATGGATTACTGGACTGGTTAGTGCAGTACGAAATCTGAGTGTAATGGGTTGAAATCTGAGAGCTTGGCGGGCGCGGTACGGTTTGCTAACGCCAAGAACAAGAGCGTAGAAACTCAAATAGATGCGAGCGATTTAGTTGGTTCAAAAATTTTGGCATGCATTAGCGCGCGGGAAGGGTAGGGAGTGGGTGGGACTACAGTCTCTAAAGACTTTCTCTACAGTCTGAAAAGACATTTTCTTTATAATTTTGTTAACGAAATACCTAGTATTTGTATTTTAAAAGATATCTAGGAAGCTACGATTTTTACTAAAGTAATTAATTTACCAGAAATTTCGAAATTAATAAATAAAGACGATATAAAGAAATTTTTTAATAAAATAGACTAGTTATTAAAAATTAAGGAAGAGATTATTAAAATTCTAGAATAGACTGAAGGATAGAGATATATTAGTAAAGTCGCTACTTTTTTATCCTTATTAGCAGAGGAGGTTCTTCTTTACTGATTATATAATTATAAAATTAAATTAAAATTTGGAGAGTAGTCCTTTAACGCTCGTCTACGCTATATATTATTTGTCAAAGCCGTTGTTATTAAGAAATAAATTAACAAGAATTTTAAAAAGAATTTTATTTACTTATTATAATGGGTAGTAACTTTATCTATCCTTTTAGTTAAAAAATTAAGTAATAGAATTTATATTTATATAAATTTCTAAAGTATTAATAATATAACGTTAAATATTTATTACCTATTACCTTTAATTAAAGAGACTTTTAATACAATTTATAAAACTAAAATCTTTACGAAATTTAATATTATTATTGTTAACGTGTGGCTAGTACTGTGCCTTGTAACTGCCCTATACTACTCAGTAGTATAGTAGGCTGGTCACTAGGGAACTTAGTCTCCACAGAATATGTTAGAATAACAGGGCTTAGCTATTGCGTTCTCAGCCTCGCCACCGTTCTTAGCTTCACCACTATATTCTTGGCTTCGCTAACTTATCCAGCATTCCTTCTAGATTGATTAGTCATTATGGAATGCATTAGAAACTTACAGATCTAGTTTCTTTCCTT
>MU859510.1:0-11643 GCA_033297205.1 Pseudoneurospora amorphoporcata
GCCGCCGGGCATTCATAAGGCTGATGCCAGGCGTTGAGGCTCTGCTAAGCCTTGGCAACCCTAACCTAAAACTGTGGGCAAATGTCCGTGTGACACCCTCATCGGCTCTCGCGATAGCACCACTTCTGCTCTTGGTGCACCTGGTTTTGTGGTGGTGATGCCGTCGCAAATGACACCGTGGATTTCGGAGAGCCAATAAACCAAATAGCCAACCGGTGTATTGGAGCAAGTAATCGAAAGGAAACAATTAGATCAAAAGGATCATGGACCCAAGCGCCGTTTGTGGGGATTGTTTCAAGGATAGGAAACAGATATCCTCCGAGAACCATGCGTGGGGCCATCTGTGAAACTGGCTACGCGTCATGAGCTTCAGGTTTCCCCAAGTCAGTCTTTCAGCCGACTGGAGCTCTTGGGCAGCATAGAACTCCTCAAAAGATTTGTGGAGGGCGTCAATTGAAATGGAACTGGTTCGTGAGGATGGCCTCGAATGGCACAAAGGCAATGCCAGCCTGAAACGGCACGTGAGGTTTGAATAGTTGAGCGGGACTTTGAAGCGCACCTCGCTCGGAGTGGGCGCGTCCTTCATTTGTGTCACTGCACTTTCTCGGGCAGGCAAACCATCAACACAACAGGTCCTGGAGGGTACTGACCGGGGGGGAGTTTGGGGAGATGCGGGGTCCTGCGGGACCTGAGCAGTGGTGATCCACAATTCAGGGGCACTATATGCCAAGACAAACAAACTTCCGCATTTGTCGCGTATGAACCCCAGTGAGATGTTGCAGGCCGATGTTCTTTCTCGACGATGTTGACGATAATTAATGATTTAAGGCGATTATTTATGACAATTCAGAATGTTTACCTACTGTACATTATAAGGGATTCAGCGTTACAGTTCTTGTGGAATCGAAGCTCTGCCGAACACCAACTTCCCGGCTGCGCCTGGCAATCTCCAATCGTCTGTGAAAAGCGGGGCACAAAATATTTGGCCCGTCGTCGTGAGATTCAAGTTATTACCTTCTGGGAAAGCATAATCGAGTGTTGAGCACACAGAAATAAGTGGTTAGAATTTTCCTATCGAGTTCAAAACAATTCAAACCACTTGAAAGGTGCTCATAACAATATTATCGGTTCGGTAAACGAGTGTCTAACTAAACTTTCTCGCCCGCCCCATTTCTTGTAGATTGCATCGCGGTTTCCACATTTCCAGCAACGCATGCACGGCCGATGCCCGAGCCCGGTTCGATATTTCCGTCGTCCCCATCTTGTTCCGCTACTCCTTCCTTTTTCCAGATTAGTGGCACGAAGCACGTCGGCCCCTCTTTCCATTGCTTGATACCTGAGAGAACCGCAACTTTTCACGACACGAGGGGCGGAAGGAGCAGTTAATGCAGGTAGCTGTAACGCCCTGTAAATTTGAGGTATCTGCGTGCCCATACATGGTGATTTTCACGTGTTACTTGACTTGTAAGCAACATACCTGCGAACGCGTCTCGGGCACTGGCAGCCCCTCACCATCAGATTTCACCACGACCCGGTCACGGGAGCCTTCAGTTGCTGACGGGCAGTATGGAGGTAATCGATCACACTTCTGATGCATTCTGGTCCAACTTGAAGATATCGGCATTCTACCCCGGCATTTGGGAAAGCACAACTTGCAAGCTCATGGAGGACGGAGTGGAACATGAAAGACGACGGAAATTGAGTAAGTAATATCAGTTTCTGTATGTCTATCTCTCAGTTTCCCTTCTCTGAATTTCAGATTCCCTCCTGTCCTTGCGCCCATCCAAGTCTATGCCACCATAAGGGCAGAACGGACCAAGAGAATATGGTTGCAATGTAGCTGAGTTCCTCTACCGCGAACAGACAACTGACGATTCGTTCTCTTATTCAGATAATAATAGGAAGTAGACTCCCCAGAAAAAAAGAGGATGCACCCCATCAGCAGAAGAAGTGAGAGTAGAATAAGAAGAACGGGAATTCCCATATGATGGGGTGCCCAACTGATTTCTTCCACTTCTTCCGTACCATCCGACTTGGTAAGAAAAAGAAGAAGAACAACCGCAACTGATATGCAGAATGACGCCCAAAATCATGCCCAACGCACGCTAACGCCTGCCTGCCACCACCATACCATCGCTTCAGAATTCCTTGACAATCAAACTCCATTCCCTGATGCGAGATATCACGAACAATCCCAACCATTGCTGCGTTTCTTTTCAGTAGATGGTCATTCAGATCCAGAGCAGAGATGTCATGGCTCTGTGAGTCGGCAGAAAGGGTTCATTTGAAATGACCCATCCCTTCAGAACTGCGATGATGGCAAGTGGGCCATCTTGCCCTCCAAAACCTGGCGCTCTTCAACGGTGATATCCGGGCCGTCGTGAAGAAGTCGTGCGGCAGCGGTACGAACAGACTCCATCTCCTTCAGCGCGTGATCGTTGATCATCGTGAGCATGTCCTCCTTCCTCTTCAAAGCCTGGATGTGAGTCATGAGGAAGTCGATGGTCTTTCTCATCGCCACCATCTCAGCCTTGGCCTCGAGAAGCTCGTCCTGCATGCGGGCGCCCCAGGATTCAACATCCGGGTCCATGGGTGCGACCTGCGCTGCTTCCAACTCCATGAGCATCGGAGGCGGTGATGGCGGGCCGGGGATGCTGTGGTTCCGGATGGCGTTTAGCTTCTTCCTCAGCTGTTTGGCTCGCCTGAGCTCCGCGGCTGCTCTGTCTGCTTCAATCCTCTTGGCTTCCCTCTCGCCCTGCTCTCTGATCTTCTTCCGGCGCAAGGTCTCGGCACGCTTTTGAGTCTTGCTGCGCTTCTTCTTGGGGGCCTCTGCGGACGGAGAAGCGCTGCCGGTTTCCGGCAGAGTCATGGTCAACTCAGCCAAGTCTTTGTAGACGGGCTGACTGAAGGTGAAGACATCGCCACTGGTGTCGGTGCCGAAGCCAAAATCGACCTGGCCGGTGGTGTCGACTTGGCCGGAGGTGGTGGACTTGGGGGAAGTTTGGGAGGACGTGGAGCCGAACCTCATGGTAGCCTCGGAGCTATGTCCACTGCTGGCATGACGAGTCTTCTCGATCTTCTGGGCAATGTCCTCAATCTGCTGCTTGATTTTCTGCATCTTGAAAGGATCCACGCCGTCAAAGTGTTTGTTGTCGGCCTTCCGAGTGCGAGACCTTGACCTCGCACGTTTGTTCGAGCTATCATCGGAAGAAGCGTCCTCGTTGCCCGAGGATGATCGCTTGCGGCAAACAACCGGCATGGGGGACGACATGAGAGCCGGCATGATAGATCTTTGATGGGATATTGATAGGTGGTAATTTGCGGGATCTCAGTGCAGACCAAGGGTATCTGGGTAGCACTGCCGCCCTCGAACAAACAGCCTTGTACCGAGCCGGTTTTGTTGTTTTGTACGGTGCTTGGTAGACCAGAAGAAAGATGAGGATGTCGTCAAGACCGTGACCGAGGCCTGATCGTTGGCAAGCGAGGTTATGATCAGGGCTACGGTTGAGGTCCTGGTCAGGGCTTTGACTCAGCGAGGTCGATGGATTGAGCTGGGACCCGAGGGTCGTTATGGTGCTTGGAAGAGAATGGGTCTGTGATCAGGGCCGTGACCGAGCCTTGATCCTGGATGGACGAGGTTGTGATCAGGCTTCTGGTTGACTCAGGTAATGGTTTAGCCTCGACGACGCTGTGAATTGACCTGGCACCCAAGGGTAATTGGCTCCTGGTGAATGTGGAGGTTGTCTTACCGGACACCGCACTCCCTGATGGTCGTCACTTCGGGAGCCGTACTGTACGAAGTGGCACTGCTGTCGTTCAAGTCAGGGCTGTATGTGCTGTTGTGAATGGGTGTTGACCTAAACTTACGGTCTTGAGGCTGTCAGCTAAGAGCGAGTTCTTGTGCTGACAGCAAGTTGGCAGGAGTTTTTAAAAGTTGGTTGTTAGGAGAAGAAAGCATCGGGTAACCTGCGAGGCCTGATATAGTTTTCACGTGAAAGTGTCTGCTTCTGTGGGCTTCTTTGAGGCTTGCAGGGGGCAGAACTCAATGCTTCGGATGGAGGGCTGTGGTCGAGTGAATGGGGAAAAGTTAGGATGAAGAGGCTAAAGATACAAAAAGGTTGAAGAAATACCGTTTGTCACCAGCACGAGTTCGGTGATCAGCAGTCAAGGTTTATTTTTTTAAATCCCAGCTGGTTACTCTAGGTCGATACTTGCCCGGCGGAAGAACAGCCACACAAATTTACAACACCATTGGAGAGTGAATGTGAGATGGACCGTGTCGCTGGTAATCCCCTCAGGTTTCATGCCCGCCCGCGGGAAGTCCACCACCTTATACAGCCTGAGTCGAACCAATATCGCCCCATTTGATGTTGGAAAAAGTGACTGTGACGTCCGGCGTCTTCTGGGCAATCTTGGCCGGCTTCCCTTCACCGTCCCGGCATGGCCCGTTTTGCCCGGCGTCCAACCATTTCATGGAGTCGGCTTCGGAGTTCCAAATACTGAATACCATAACCATACCGCGACCCAGCGCCTGACCCATCGTCTTCAACCCATCCATCTGTGCATGGTCACCGAAGTCCCGAGCATTGCAGTATCCCTCCGTCAACGCGCCTTCAAATTTGCCACCGCTAGGCGAAATATTGGCCTTTTTGAGAGCCTTGATATTCGAGACGGAGGTGCTTGGAATCGTCTTTCCATCCTGAATGTAGAGCCTCCTGATCTCGCCGAGGGCGCCAGTCGTCGAATTGTTATCCGTCAAGAAGCGGGTGACGACTGTAAACGGCCGAGAGGTGTCAACCTTGTGTTCCTCGCCCTTGCCGTAGAACTCTGGGGCGCCAAGCCTGAACGGATTAATTCCGCAGCCTTTCCTGGCGCAAACACCCTTTCCTCCCTTATTCAAACACTCCTCCTCACCGTTGCACAGGAAGGGCCCTGTGTGGTTGCAAGGATGCGAGGTCATGGTCGTGGCGCGCGAGTTGGCTTCCCAGATGTCCATTTCGCTGCAGCAAGCACCGGAGGAATTAAGGTTTACCTGAGGTGTAACAAACAAAAGTTAGAAGAGATGGAAACGAATCGTTGAGATGAAGATTGGGGGGGCCTTCACTTACCACGCCATTGATGAAATCGCTCCGAGGACACTGCGCATCGCAGTACCCGGTCCCATACTTCGCCCCAGCCGGGTTGAGGTTACTTTTCCCGCCCGAGAAGTCCATCTCGGACAGATACAGCGCGCCGTTCATGCCGCACCCAATGTTGGACGCATCCACCTGGAAGCTGATTTCCTGATTCAGCAGCTGGATCGGCTCGTACTTCTCGCCATCCTCCGCGAGGAGGTACACCCGCGGACTGACTCCCCTGTGCTCCTTCCCATCAAAGAGATAATTGCGCAGCGTCACGGCCGTGTCGCTCGCCAGCACGCCCAAGCTGCCGTATTCCACGCCCTCAAGGATGCAGTTCTTGGCGCAGGTGGCCTCGTCCGGGCAGAGCGTCTTGTTGGCGGCGGAGCATTCGATAATCTCGCCTTGGGTGTTGTGGAAGGGCCGGTGCCGCGAGTCGGCGACGAGATACGTTTTCTGGCTCTTGCAGCCGCCGAATTTGGTGCATTTTTGTGTGCGCAGACGGGGTGGGAATTCGGGGATGCCGGTGCCGATTTGTTGGGCTGTTGCTGCCTCAGTGAAAATGGAAAGGAGGGAGGCGGAGGACAGCAGTAAACTGCTGAGTTTCCGGGAGATCATGTTGCTTGCCAAAGTGACTGTGCGAGAAGTTGACCGGTGTGGATGTTCGAGTAACCGCTGAGTATACCGGGCGTACTTCAGGTGTTGAAGGCGGATTGTTCCCAGTGGCAAGAACAAAGGAGCTTTTTCCAGTACGTTGGCGCTTGTATTTCTTTGCCTTGGTCGGGGACTTGGGGACAAGAAAGCCTTTGTATCCTTCACAATGTTCTCGTGTCCTCAAGGACCGCGGCCTGGATCTTGAAGTGTACTCGTAATCACACCCGAGGCTCTCCCTTTTCTTGTCTTTCTCCTGTCGAAAAGCTGAAAATGAGCATTAGGTGGATCTTATACATGAGATAAGATGTCGGTCAGGAGCGACGGTGCATTCCTCAGTCCGTTCGAGTCACCGACTCCGATCATTGGGCTTCGTCACTAGTCAGTGGATAAACTGAAACATGAAAGGCTGGCGTCCAGGAGCAACTCACAGACAGGCTCACAGGCTCACAGGAAAATCATCGTTGTTTCAACTTGATGGTGCATTTGGGATCGTATAGGGTAGATGCTGCAACAACTTTGACATGACACAATGCTGACTGGAATGTTCCTTGCAGCTGGGTCGGCGGCTGGACCGAGATACACGTATGCACGTGGGTGTTTGCGCCTCAACGGAATGGCGCCGGCACTTGCAATTTTAACAGCATCGTACCGACCCGGGGCGTTTGAGATACATCTTGTACACTTTCCGTCCCCAGAACCCAGAAAGAGACGGAAATAAGGGTCCTTCTTATCGTGCACCTTCCTTACTATTTGTGTCCGAGTTTCATGTCAAAAAGGTTGGGGCATGGGAAGGCTGGTCAGGATCCGGGGGGTCACCTGACCCCTGGTCCTGACGAAAAGGTATGTAGCCGCCATCGTTTTTCTTTATGTACTCTTTCTTATTCGTCGGTGCCTGAAAGGGGCTGTCTAATTTCCAGGAACAGGGGGAGCGGGTAAAGGTTACGTACATAGACACCAGATCCGTCATCCGTCAATCTCATATGTAACAGCAAACTCCCAGACATGGACAAACAACACCCAGGTACTCCCAGCCCATCTCCTAAGCAGCGAACTGACACTTTCCCTTACAGGAAATTTCCACATACATTGGCGATAAGGTTGGGATTGTTCAAGATATAGGATACGAACAAGGGAGAACGAGGAGTGGTTCACACTAGAGACCTTGACTGTCATGATCGCAGGAAAGAATAACATGAGAAAACAAAAGGAGAAGAGGACAATACCAGATTCAAGACCCTATCTGGACTTCATTCCGCGCATAGATAGGACCTTCTCCCCAAAGACACCCAAACCCAAAACAACCTGACCTTCCATACTAAATATCCATCCTCAAACTCCAACATTCACATTACCCTTCAGAACCATCCTTTCACCAATGATCAAACAGTTACTTCTTCCTAGTCCACCTCCTTGTCATCCACCTCCTGACAATCTACTACCTTCTTAGCCTCCTCTGTCTTTTTAGCCTCTTCCGCCTTCTTCCGAATTCTCTCAGCCTTGGCCGCCTCCAAGTTGAGTTGCTCATCCACTGCCTTACCCACTCTATTGGCAAAATTTGCGGCAAAACTTTTGGCCATGTCCGCCATGCGCCGGGTCGAATAGTTGATGGGAGCATCCCCAGCAACGCTGTCGCTGAGGCTCTCTAAATAGTTGCCGATAAGCGCGACCTGCCTGGGATCGATGACGTTGTCTATTGTGTATGGCAAATCCCAGTTGAACTGGATTCTTCCTGTCTCATCGGGCGCGGTTATGGGGAGCAATGGCAGGTTTCGAGCGGGTTTCTTGACAGCTACTGGATTGTCAATGATGACAAAGTCATTCTGCTCGTCCTCCTCATCAGTGTCCTTCTCGGCGTCGGCGATACAGTCTGCGCAGCGAAAGGACGGGGATCTCTTGAGGTTAGTTGTGGTATTGGAGGTGTCGTTCTTGGACCAAAGTCTGTTGAGGAGTGGACCGCAGA
This sequence comes from Pseudoneurospora amorphoporcata, assembly GCA_033297205.1. Classification (NCBI taxonomy): domain Eukaryota; kingdom Fungi; phylum Ascomycota; class Sordariomycetes; order Sordariales; family Sordariaceae; genus Pseudoneurospora; species Pseudoneurospora amorphoporcata. The sequence goes on from MU859510.1 coordinate 7,732, forward strand.
GAGGGATGGTCCATGTTGATGCTGGCATGGATTGTTGCTGCTCAACCTCCTTGGAGTAGGAGGTATCGGTTTGGGTCGTCTCGATCGATTTCGCCTCAGTTGAGTCGGTCGCTTCGTCGGCTGGGGGCTTTGCGCCGAAGAGCTTTTGAAGGTGGGAAAAGATGGAGAACATGATGAGATGGGGGTCCTCGGGCGGACTAGGCGATGGTAACGGAGGATGGATATGGGGTGACTTCCTGATTGACTGGCGTAATGACGATGAATGTTTTTGCGTGGGAAGCTCTTTCGACGCCCTTTCTATTTTGTATGCGCCCGTATGCCCGATTTCGATATCCAGGATGTAATGGGTGCTCGAAAATGCGGTAGGGATGGATGGAGGGCGAAAAGGCCATATATCCATTAATCGCCTCTCGTTTCCTTCATTAACCGCCGAGGCCCGCGCACAATTGGATGAGTGCCTCAACTTCCGATTGACAAAGCTGCCCAAGTCGTTGCCTCGGTCTTTCCTTTGTTCTGGCTTTGTGCTGGCGGCGCCTGCTAAAGGGATGCCGCTGCTTGTTGGATCCCGCATGCCGCATTGGGTCCCAACACGCAGCCACGACCGGCATGTTGGTACTCGGGCGGCAGCATCAATCGACGCAACTTGGCAAAATTGACACTCGTCAGAAGAAGCCATGGATGCGAGTCCAGGACTCCCAAGAAGCAATTTTTACTACTTCTGTTCCCTGTGTTGACCATTTTTACACAGTCAAAGGGTCGGCCCAACAGTGGTGTTGGTGCTTGCTTTTGTTTCGTACCGCCCTTGATTGAGTCCTAACACAACCCATCTTGTTCTTTTACTACCACTAACTGACATCTTAACACCAGGTGATGTGGCAAATGATGTGGGAAATTATATTTCCCACATCATTCAGATTTGCCCATCCCAGCCCAGGTCCGGTGTGGCAGATGCCAGGCCCCCTTCGAGTGACCTGTCGCTCGACTTCCACACTGCCCACATTTCGCACACCTTTCGGACCACACGATATTTTATGCCGAAGATATACCACCAGCCTGTTGTCCCTGATGAACCGAATCCATCTAAGAACAGTTGAAATACATCCGAAACCGCATACGCGGATTTTTCATCTCCGATGACGCCGAGATACCAGCCCCGTCTACCGATGCACCCACACTTGTCCTCGGTGTTGCTTGACTATGCCTCAAATGCCTGACCCAAGGCGAAGCAGAAGCTTTTCTCTTCCTGTGAAATACCTACCGTAATAACTCGCGAAACTGGCCCAGAGCTAACCCTGTTTTTGTGGCAGATATGTACAGGGAGCTGGCAGACTCAGCCCGCTTCCTGTACATGTAAATGTATATGAGTTAAGGTGAGGGGGCAATGTTTCTAGTCGGGGGTTTGTTGACTGGGCCTTTACCGTAACATGTTGGCTACACAGGATTACATACGCTTGCTTTTCCTACCTTACATCTGCCAGAAAAACAGGGTTAGCTCTGGGCCAGTTTCGCGAGTTATTACGGTATCCTTCCTAGCGAGCAGGGAGAAGTGGCATTTCTGATATGTGGTCGCGACACGACAAGCTTCGACAATTTTCTCCACATATTCTTCTTTCCTACTTCCCCAGTTTTATCTTCCTTTGTGCTATAAGCCCGCTTCTCATGAGCCACCGAAGCCCAACCGTTATTTATCATCAAGACCTAAATGAGGCTATGTGTTTTTGCTAACTCTTGGTGAGTCCGAAGCGCATGTAGGTAAATCAGGCCATTGTTTGGCGCCGTTCAATCTTCCATTATGACCTAAATCCCCATGTTTCCGCCGCTCATGGATTCGGTACTCCTTTTTCTTTATTGTGCTTTGGACTTGTTTGCGCGGCCTGCCGCCTGTGAAGCGGCTACGATACTTCGCGGCGAGTCAAAGAACAAACGAGCTGCGGTCATACAAGTAATTGGATGGGTCAGACGATGGGTACGTCTTCCAAATCACGCAACTGGTGGGCAGATGAGTAGTTCGTGCTTCAACCATGCCTCAATCAGTTCCTTGAGACATTGACATGGCCCAGAACCACCATTTTGCCAGAACTTGGCTCATGAGCAATCGGTCGGTGAAGCAGGATTATCGTATCTATTTCTACCCTTTCCTTCAAGACCTTGTAATCCGATAACCTTCGACATCTTCTCCAAACAAAACTAGTCCAAGAATCGTAGAAAACCAAAGACCACACCACAAACACCTGAACTAGCCATGCCATCAGACAACAGCCGACCTCGGCAATGAAGATTCCACAAAGGCAAGCGTGTGGTATCCAAAATTCAGGCGGTGGTGGTAGTGTCAGCGGCGGTGATGGTGAAAGTGATAGCACCAAAACTATTAGTGCCTTTGGCGAAGGCGGGCATAGTGAGGGTACAGCACCCAGACAAGAAGTGATGGATTAGTACGGTAGCAATCACAGCAGGAATAAAGATATTTGATATGACTACCATGTTCACCCAGCTATACTAGTTTCCGAAAACAATGCATCATCTTTCGCCAACCTAAGCTCCCGTCATGCCGTCCCACCTAGTTTCAGATCCATAACCCATCGCATATATCCTTGTCTTTGAAACAGTCCGTCATGTCGGCCTATGCTTCGGGGGCTCTGGTATCCTTGTCGGAATCCTTCAAAGGAAGGGATATCTGAGGAGATGAAGATACATTTCCGTTGCTGCCTCGAGTAACGCTTCCACTGAGCCAATTATGGTTCATTGAACAGTAGTCTGAAGCCATCTGCTCCCATCTCGCCTATGATTCAACCTAGTCAGCATTTTGTACGTGTATTCATGGCAAATTTATACACAAACATGAGCGTCAGTGGCAATCACGCACCTGTGCCTCCTCCTGTCGCTGCTTTTCATCTTCTTCACGTGCAAGGACATATGCAGGCTTCTTGATGACTTCAGAGGCTACTGGTTCCTCCTCATTCCTCTGCTTGTCGAACGGCTCTCGCTCTCTCTTGAAGTTGACACGAGATGGGTCATCCTTTTTCGCCGGCTTCAGCTTGTGCAAAGCTCTCAATTGCGACTTAACGTTCTCATGAATGGGCTTTGCTGCCTTGGCTAAACCGTACTTGTTCTCGAGAGCTAAAAATGGATGGTCAGTGATTCGTCAACCAGGATTTGAGTTATATGAAGCACATATGGGTGGCAGCTCACAATTCTTCTGCTTTTCAGCAGCCTCTTTCTCTTCAGGCGTAGGACGGAACATCCTCCGCTTCTCCTCTGCGATCTGTTCGCCTAGGCTTCCCTCCACGTGGCTCAACTTGTGCGTATTCATACCTACTGACTTCTTGGGCTTGGGTTTTTGTGACTACAGATGTGTAGAGGTAATTGCTGATTTGAATATCGAACTGGTACTTCAAAAGCACAGGGCAGAGGTCGACTGTTATTTGTGCAAATTTCGGCCGTGCCTACGGCCTCGACAACACGTCGAAGCACTTCACTTGATGCTTGCCGCTGTGTGTCAAAGAAGCCCATTGTTCGCCAGCTTTGGTCCGATCTCCTTATCATTTGCGAACAGGGTCCCTCATCCCGCGAGGGCGTAGAGGCTCTTTGTTAAACCATCAGGGCTAATAATAGCAGAAGTAATGGGACCCAAAATGTTAGTCTCTCTGACACAACAGGGCATACTAAGAGTGTGGTTGTTTCCGTGCTGTTGTCGTATAAAGAGGTTGTCGTGTAAAAATATACGACAGAACAAGCTCGCCCGGGCCATATTGCTCATGCGCCGTAACGTACAGCCATTTACACCCCCCTCGTTCCTTTTATACGGCTATTTGAACCATGGTGATGATGATGATGATGATGAATTTTTCGACTACGTTCTACCAATACTAGATAATAAGTCGTGCCTGCGACGACGGCGTGGCATAGGTACAT
>MU859511.1:0-11528 GCA_033297205.1 Pseudoneurospora amorphoporcata
AAACTAGGCTTTAGAACGCTTATTGAATAAAAGGGGTGATGACCAGGGATTTGCATGCCAAGGATTTGAGCGAGACTTTTGTCCCCCCACTGTAGGTCTATACACCTGGGCGTGACCATTACAGGCGTTGTGGGGGGGCGTGCCGTAGTCCAGCCAAGACCTATCAATCAAATCTCCTTAGCAGTTAGGAGAGGCACTGCCCGCCTTGCCCCTGTCTTTACAGACTGATTCGAACGAAGCACGGAAGGCATCTAGGCCTGTACCGATAGGATGTTCTCGGATAATCTCTAACTGAGGTCGATCCGTCATGGCGATGGTGATGATGTTCTTGAGACGCGGTTATGGAAGGGCTAGTCTTATCACGTGGTCAACTATCAAATTGACGGACGGTTGAAACTTTGGGAACAATAGGTTAGGAAAATGATTGATTGGTGGCTTGGTTGGAGAAAGTAAAATGGGATAATGACGAGGAGCAGAACACAACAACCACAACACACACAACACACCCAGAAAAGCTGCAGTCAAGACTGGGAGGCCGTGAGCGCGTAGCCGAAGTGTAATGCTCGACGACAGGAAGACTTTGGAATGGGACTAAGTAGGCAGGATGAGGAATACGGGCATAACGACAAGTTTCTCCCTATGACCAGAGAAAGGGGAACAAAATGAGGGTATGTACGAGGACGTAGGATCAAAGACGAATGTTTCTCATAAACGTGACGATTTGGCTTGATGACTAAAAACTGTGCTCAAAGGTTTCTGACGAAAAAAAAGATGTCTTGTCTGTGTTGTCTTTTCTTGTCCGTGAGATCTCGTTGTCCTTCTCTTGTCCCGCCTGTTCTTCTTGTTCACCGAGGCAAGAGGAGTCTTATATACATGCGAGCCGTTTTAGCAGCCTCTTTCCATGGCTCCGAACCAGGATTCCATACTCCACCATCGCCAAGCACGAGGCTGTTCCAAGACCGAAGTTGGGGGGGGTGGCTACTGCACCCCAAAGCAATAATAACTGCATTCGCCGAAAGTAGTTTGAAGAAAAGAAGACAAAAATACAAAGGAACCTTGCACGGAGTGTTCGAAGGCTCCATAATGTACGTGACTCAAGAGTGGATCACAAAGGAAAGAGTGGCTAGGGTGGCCAGGTGACGGCCCAAATTCAGAGAGGAGTTGCGCCCATATACGGATGAACCTATAGGTGTGCGGATCACATTCCTATGTACCCTGGACGTCAGATTCGGACTAGTAGACTAGGCATCTCCCTGTTTCGTAGCCCTAACCAGCTTCCCCGTATGCAGCTCTGAGCCAATCAATAAGACCTGCCCCACATCCTGGTGGCTGAATGGGACGGTCGGATCTACCCACTCAGCGGCGGCGTTTGATATTACCAGTAGGAACGACAGTTGCAAGGTTACCAAGCCTTTTCGTCGGTCCGGACCGACAAATAGGCTTGGCACCCTTATCAAGAGCTGCCCCACATCTTGGTGCCTAAAATGGGACGGTCTAATCTACTCACTCAACGGCGGCGTCTATTATTACCGGTAGGAGCGACATTTGCAGGTTTGTCAAGCCTTGTCGCTAAATTCTTTGCTCACTCTTTTCACGTCAACACCATCTCCGCATCTTCCCGCTACATACAACCATCGTCCTTTCTTCCGTTCTTAATTCCAGCCGTTTCAAAATGGAGGCGCTTAAGAGCGAAATTGAATCAATCAAACTCCAAATCCAACGCCTTTGCAGTTTTGCTGAAACCAATTTGCAAAAATCCACTCCCTCTTCTTCCTCCACTGAAACCGACGTCACCTCTAGCGCCATCCAACAAGTTCTTGAGGTATTGAATCGCATTGACAACAAGCTCAACGAATTAACAACCACATCCTCAACATCCTCAACATCCCTACCATCGATACCATATTCAACCAATACCACTGGTCCTCATCCTATCCCAAATCTTGACAAGATCGGACATCATACCCTCAAGCCATTAACCAAAGACGACCTCGGACCCAATCTCATCGCCAAGCTTGCCGAGCTCGAAACAAACACCCATTTCTCTGGGAAGGTCCGCGTCGCTATCGAAGATTTGGGTATTGATTGGAGAGACTTTGCTAGACGAGCTCGACCATTGCCGGATCATAAGCAATTCGCGGTCCAACACTGTCAGGGCAATGACGGGTTTTCAAACCTATACCTTGGTCACCTGAAGAAAATGCCTGCCATCGACCTCAACCAGTCGGACAAGGAGCCCACACATGACGAAGCTTTCAATTTCGCCCATGACACTATTGAATCTCCTCCTGTTGGCGAACGATCATACTTCGTTGGCGAATTCGACAAGTCTGGAACACCACTTGCCGAGCTTTTCTCATCCGGCGCACTTTCGATACTCGGCGAACTCCCTGGAATCAACACCTTGTATATGCATATGGGCGAGTCTGGCTCAGGGACTGCTTTCCACTGCGAAGATGCCGAATTGCACTCCTATAATCTCAATATCATTGGGTACAAGCTCTGGATAATGATCGCCCCGGACAATACTTCCAAGTTCGAAGAAATGCTTGACGACCAATTCGGCCTCCAGAAATGCGACCAGGGGGTACGGCATCTGAATATTATGGTAAGCCCGAAGAAGCTACTCGAAAAAGGGATCAAGTTCGACATCATTTGCGCTGGCCCCGGCGACCTAGTTATAACACGACCACGACAATATCACGCAGTTCTCAATTACACGCCGTCTCTTGCTATAGCAACTAATTACACTCTGCCTAACGAACAGCCAATTCCCCCTGGATGTGGTGTTTGTCCACGTGACGGGTTGTACCGTCTATCCCATACCAACCTCAGGAAGCTTTCCAATCAACCCAAACGGAAAGCAGGCGCGACCGCTTTACTATACAGCCCCCCCACAAAAAAAACCAAAACTCATCCCACCGCTTTACCAAACAGAAAAAGGCAAAACACACATCACAGCAAGGTTGCCATAAATAAGCAGCGGGATAAGCGACATAATGAAGAGAATCGTGACGGGCATACTCAACAGCAAGGTCAACAGCAGGAACCACACGAGCTTACTGGGCATGAGGACGATAATGAGGGTAGCGACGAGGAGGACGACGACGATGGCGACAAGGAGGACGACGACGATGGCGACAAGGAGGACGACGACGATGGCGACGAGAATAACAACGGGAGTAACAACGGGAATAGCGACGGGGAGAGCAATCAGCAGCAGGGAACAATAAACGGTCGTCGACTCGCAAGCTTAACGACAAACCGTGATGCGATCTTACGATTTATGTCAATCGTACAAGCTTGGGATAATGCGGACGTCGGATTGAAACGTTTATTCGCCGGGGGAAAGCCTAAGGACGAATTGACATCCGCTACCCACTACGATGGTTTACAACAAAAATCCCAAAATTTCGGTGTTCTGTACACCGTTTTGGGCATGTCAGCCAGTTTTCGGCTTTCCAAAGTTATGATAGACGACCAACAACGACATCGGACAAGCTCACATTGTATGTCAGCTGTCTTAGCAGGTCGTGGCATTGACGACAATAAGAGAACGCGGAAGAAGTTGTCGACGGAATTATCTGAGGCTCGGAAGATAATGAAGATGGTAGAAGGGTACGATGGGCTTCTTTGCTTTTTACCCCTTGGGTCCGATAGTGGGTTTACGTTGAGAGATTTGAAGAGGGGTTCGAACGAACAGATCCAGGCCTTCCGGACTACTGTTGCTCGGTATGAGAATCTGATGTTGTTGAATGAGGTGGGCAATGAGTTTCTACTGTCGATTTGGGGTGAAGGAGAATTCAAAGAAAGATGCTTCCAAAGCAAGCAGCCTCATGAACTGCGGACCCTACCCGACGGCGACCTGATAACGCTTCTACGGTAGTCTTATAGGCTCCAGATAGTTTTCCGCAGTACTAATAATATAAACACCCAAATGAGCTTTTTTTCCAATTCGCTACTGTAAGGGGACAGCAGAGCGGTACGCAGGTGCTGACACCAGAATGATCGATTAAGGTTCTACGAAAAGAAAAGAGAAGAAAGACTGGCCCGTAGGGCGGACCTTGTCGCCTATCCTTTAAGGCCGTGCGCTGGTGGGTGCCTGACTGCCTGAGGCAGCCCCACGGTCTGGGTAGGTAATCGTATGGAGGCTGGAGGGGACCAACGGGCTCTGGGCCTGCCGGTACTTTGCCGGCACTCGTCGTCTGGCCAACCGTGTGCCAGATGCTAGTACTGGGCGCCAGACCTGTGACAGCTACACCTTTCAATCCTCTATATATAATATTGCTTCAGTTTTTATATATAGTAAAGAACTTTATTTTTAGCACAAGAAACAGCTGGTACTCTACCCTCGGTCGTAGAATAGGACAAAGTAGGAGGAACTGGACTAAGTTGCTAGGTAGGAACCTATATAAAGTACCATCTCGACTGAACAGAGCAACGAATATTTATTCTAAACGGTTTACCAAACCCTAACCCTAGTTCTGGCTTAGCCGGAACTAACTTGGATACTCAATTAATAACGCCGTACCGTAGTGTTCGATATCACTTGTAGGACAGGCAACCATGCAAAAGCGCGCTTTGAACGTAATCTAGTGCCGTGGTGGTAGCTATCACGGTGCAGGGCGAGGTAGGGGGTAGATGTGACATACGTAGTTGTACTGTCACAGGCATTGCCTGCTCCATGTAGATAGGTGCTGTGCTGCATTAGTGCAGCCAGCTGAGCGCAGCTGTCTGAGTGCAGCACAGCTAGCACGCATGGTGCCGCCCTGTGGACACATGGCCACAGGGCTCCACACTATGCCCTAGATAGTTCTCGTGTGCGCACAGGATCCTCTTCTGGTTCTTCGTACAACAATCAACATCTTACCTTAGTGCTTGCTCGCGCCCCATGATATGTACGAGGAGAGAGGAAGGGAAGAGAGGGAGGTGTGCGGTCTGGAGACTGAGGCCCACTGGTGCATGCATGCGTGCGATCCTATTGGCCAATGGCCAATGGAGACTCGATGGCTGTGCCAGTCGTGCAGCGCATCACCAGTGCCATCACAGGTAATCCTGTGATAGTAGCTTTCGTAAGCGATGTGTAATAGCGCTGATAGTTGCGGAGTTGCGATAGTAACTAGGCTGATTGGGCTGGGCTGGGGCTCTGAACGCAACGACCCCACAATGCATCACCCCTTACAACGCATCACATGTAACAACATCACCAGTAGCCAGATAACATCGAAAACTGGCCACTTTTGCTAGGATTTTAACCGTTTGAAATACTGATTTATTCATCTTAATGCTCCTCGATGACTGCCCGTAAATGTGCAAGTGCTTGCTGTACCTCTGGCACTGGGTTTACAGCCTCCATTACCTTGGTAACCCTCTGGCGCTTGGGGGGTTTCTGTGATACTTTCTGGGCCTCTATGATCTCCTCTATACGTGCAAATCTATTATTGCCCCCTTCTTTAACCTTCCTTTTAGTTCTAGGCTTCTGGGAGGCCAGCTTTATCACGGTGCAGGGCGAGAGGTAGGGGGTAGATGTGACATACGTAGTTGTACGAGGAGAGAGGAAGGGAAGAGAGGGAGGTGTGCGGTCTGGATATAAGGTAGGGCTGAGCCATGCCCTGGATCCAGACCAAGGCCCACTGGTGTATGCGTGCGATCCTATTGGCCAATGGCCAATGGAGACTCGATGGCTGTGCCAATCGTGCAGTACATCACCAGTACCATCACAGGTAATCCTGTGATAAGCTTAGTCTATAGATAGTGAACTTGATGATGTAGTGCAACGACCTAAGCGTTCTTAGTATTGAGGGCCTTGGCTGCCGTAGTGTAACGTGTCCTAAAATCACGATCAACAAACGGAGCTATCTTATTTCCAAGCCTTGAGTTCGTCGTCCATTTCGTCGGGAAACCATTGTCCTTGGAGGCTGGCACCTGTAAAGATAACAACAAGTATTAACCGCTGGCCCTCGGCCGTGCCACACTCGTAGACTTCTTGCCCTATAACAATGAAAAAGTAGACACCCTAGAATCCTATTTAGAACATTATAAGAACATATTTAGAAGAGCGTTATAAGACTATATTAAAACGGCGGGAAATGAGGTGCCATTATAGAATAGTAATGACCGATGTCACGGCACTGGCGGATGGATCCAGTCCACGGACCTGGTCCACGACAGGGCATCGCCAAGGCACGTGAGGTCGTGCTGCGCGCACAGGGCACCAGGGCCTCGGGGTAAAACCCTCGGCTCGTGGCGCGCCTTTGCACGTTTCCCTCTTTTCTTCTCCATCTTGTGATTCTACTATAGACCTGGAATCAACGTGTTTAGCTTGTCTCTCGTGACCACGTCGCTTGTGACAACCGATAGCTAATATTATTTAGGCTCTACTCAAACCTTGGTTCTCTATATACATAGCCAACAAATCCGGATTTATATTCGCTTCATCCTCCCAAGTACAATCATAATAGCCCATCCACTCGACTAAGTATTCGCGCTTGATCCCATTAATTCAAACCTCCCGAATAGCATGTACCAAATACTGACTATAAGTACCCAAGCGGCCACCCTGAGCACAAATAGCGTTATCTCTCCCACCACATCGTACCCAAAATGATAGAAGTAGCGGTTTGGCTTCTATATGTAGACACTCTTCCCGTTCCCATAAGAGTCTTCGTTGCCTATAGCTACAACCGGTAAAAACCTGTTCGACCAACAAAACGACTCTTTGAAGGTCATCTTCTTCAACTATTTCGCCGTCGAATCTCCACGCAAATATTCTGCGTGCTCTCCCATCGCCGAGGTTGTAGTCGCTAATAGAGTACGGGTGTCGTAGGTTGTTAATCGAAGCAAGAGAGTTAAGCTCGAGAAGTAGTTGTGCAGAGGTAATAGGAAGCCGTAAGTAATCTCTGATGTTGAGTTGTTCTGGTGCTGGAGTGATGGCTGTATCGCGTAGTGCAGCCTGGATAGAATGGTTGGGATTGGCGGTTGTTAGAATTATTCCGAAATCCTCAACCGTGATTGTTTGTGTCCCGTTCTTCCAACAATTTGGATTAATAGAAAAGGTACAAATGTTTCCATTCCAAATAACCTCAAAGCCAGGCCTGAGATATGGAACTGCTCGGTGGTATGGGAGCCATAAAGGACCGAATTTGAATTGGCGCTTAAAGGGGCACTAATAAGAAACAGACGGTCGTATGCGGATTAGAGGACGAGAGAGAACTGGCATAGCGGTATTATAAGGCAGTTAGTTACTTGAAGTTGTAAAAAGATGTAAACTCAAGATTTACTATAGTAGGATAAATATTGTCTTGATTTGTGTTCATCCCATAGCTTATCTATGGGAGAGCGGACGGGATCCCGAGTTTTCTACCATCTATGGTCGTATGTATTCAATTCATCCTGTGCAAGCTCCTAAGAATGGAACGAACCGGACACATCGTGGTCCAGGACATCATATCGCAGATTCAAGGTCATCTACCTTTAGGTATGGAACAGCATTGAGGTAGTTGTCACTGGTCAGTCGGTTTGGAAGAAAAAACGGCGCGCAACGATAATGGGATTGATGCAGGTGCGACAAAGCCAGCCACTCCGCCAGCCCCAGAGCGCCACAAGTCAGCAACAATAATACACCCCCCAACTTAATCGTACACGCCCTAAACCCCCTTCAGAGGCTCTCATCCTCCTCCTCCTCCTCTACTTCGACCAGCTCGACGCTGGCGACGTCAGCCCTGCGGCTGGTTAACCTCGCAAGCCACCCTCTCCTCTCCTCCAGGTCTATGGTGCCGCGAGTTATCTCGGGCGCAAGCATCTTCGAAATTTCGACGGGGCTCATGGTGACCGCCGAGCAGCCAGCAACCCTCCATGTCCCCCAATTCAGCGCCGCGTTTATGACTGGTATGATAATAGTGCCGGCTATCGCCAACCCGAAAGCCAGACAAGCCCACCATTCATCCATCAGCCAGTATCTCCGTGTTCTCTCCTCATAGTAAGGGACGCTTTGCGTCGTGTCCCGACCGAGGGCCTCGAAGACCGAGGCGCGCAAAGCCAGTTCGTTGTATGTATTAAGAACATTGTCTATTGGGGAGTTGAACGACATTTCGCAGAAGTTCATAGTTGAAACCCGGGCCCTTCCCTCCTTCCAAGTCTTCTCGTATCCGATCGCTATCCAATTCCTAAACCCCGCCCCGGGGTCGGTAACTTCCAATTGTCCTTACCAATGTCTTGAACATCTACCGTGTTGAACTCCAGCATCCTTCTCTCTGGTGAGGAAAGAAATATACATTCACAGGAACCGGGCGCCAACCTGGAAGTCACTGACCGGACTGAGAGGTTCGCTCATTCTCACTGTATGGGGACCTTGCACAAAGAAAGCAGTTCGGTATTGCCAATATCATTGTAAAGCAGGAGTTGGGATCACAATCTTACCGTGGCCCCGAATTGGACGCACAGTTGGGATGGAAAGAAACACTCGGGGGTCCTGCTGCCCGGCCATTCCTTCCTTCCTTCCTTCCTTCCTTCCTCAGAACATCCGCACTTGCATTTCATAGTTCAAGTTTTTTCTGGCTCGCGCCTGTTTGCTGCCCACTTTCGTCCCGGCTCGCTGCCAATTTTTTTTTTTTTTTCATTATGCTCCCTTTCCTGCAGATTCTTGTTCAAACTCCCGCTTTCCTTTGGCTCGCGCCTCAAGCACTTACGCTTTCGTCACCACCACCACCGCCACCGGCTCGCGCTGTGTTCTTTTCGTCCGACCCTTCTCCGCGCTTTTCGTCCGGGCTCCTCGTGCCTCCCGTCTTTCTCTCCAAACTCTCCGCCCGATGTCGTTCTGGACGAAGATGAAGTTTGGGTGGCCCACCTGCGTCCCCAATTGGGCTCGCCTGTTAAGCCTGCCGTGGGTACATCAATGCTCTGGCAGGTGCGGCAGGCAATCTGCATCAAGCAGGCCGTATGAACAACCGGCAGCCAACTCGTCCGTGGACACGGTTCTCCCTCTCCCTAGCATCATCATGATAGTCATCAATGAAAGTATTGCATCAACGCTGATCCCCGTGTTTACACGCATCAGTTCCCGTGGACCTTGATGGGCCGCTCTATCATGAGCGTTATCATTGGTAAGTTTTCATTTGCATTCCGGCCACGTCAAGTCGGATGACTAACAACTGGTGTTTTGTAGGGTTGGCCTTGAACCTGGCTGTTTACTTCACGGCCGTCAATCGTCGGGTCGATAAGTGGCGTTGGTTGACTGCGGCGGACCCTTGTAGCGTCATGTTGGCAATCTCGTCCGCAGCATCGTCCATCGCAAATCTGGGGTATAGGGAGGGTGGTGGGGCCAGATTTCACGTCCTGAAACAGGATGGAAGACCAGTAGGTTCTCCCCTCTCTCGTGCACGCAGCAGCACGCTCGGCACTATATTATGGCTGCCATGGAAGAATATACACTAACATGATTCGTAGTTCGATGAGTGTGACCAAGAGTACGCCAGGACCACGGGCGCTATGGAGGCAATCAAGTCGATTTTTCGCGGGAAGGCCCTTCGGATCTCCCCAAGTAAGTCCAGCCTCATCTAGTTTTTGAATTGGTTCTTCTTGGTGCATTGCTGATACTTTGATACTCTGTTTTAGGCTCGACTGTTTTTACGCTTGTGTGTTTCATGAACCCTCAGCTGTGTAACCACGTTTTGCGCCAGGGGGATGTTTCCATCCCATTTACCGGGACAGCAGACATTCACTTTACTCCAAACATCCTATCGGATGAATTGTTTGGTTCCGAATTCGCCTTTCTTCACCCGGTCCTGAGGGCCTTCCAGGAGATGGATGTCACACGAGATATCTACTTCGCCGGTCCAGTGTGCGAGAGCTGCACCATCGTCGCCCCTGTAAGTTGATTCTTCAAGAATCCTTTCTGTCAACTATAGACAACTAATAGTAACATTGTTGTAGGGCTTTGGGTGGGACTCGAAGTGCCAAGTCTGGCAGGGTGAGGCCTTTGACTTCTCCAACCCGGTGAAGAACGCTGTCATCCCCCTTCTTTCCATCGGTATCGTGGACTCCTGGGAGCCTGACGGCCACTCCGTTCTCGCCGAGGCTTCGTTCAAGGAAACCCCCGGGTGTACCGGGCGGTACACTACCCGCCACTGCTCTCTTTTGCCCGCCGTCGTCAACTACTACTTGGAGGTTGCTAAAGACATTTTCCCTTTTCCGTTATCAAGATCGTGTACCGTAGATTTGCTATATGTACGATGTCAGTCTAATAAAGCTTTGAATCTTTGCTATATGGCCTCTAGTCCGTTTGCTTAGGCTTGTTATGCTAACCAACCTCGCTCATATGTTGTTGGCTAAGACATCCTCTCCTAATCCAACGTCTGGTCGCCAATTCCAATCCACTTCCCAAAACCCCTCCAGAGACTGTTTAACACAAGGAGCTTTGTCAGCAATCGCGGTCAATAACCAAGCACTTATAAGAGGTGCGATTTGGAATGCCGATTGTATCTCTGCATCCCAGCTCAGGTTGTTCTATGCGTCTGTCACGGTATTGCAATGATTGCCGTTGATCCATCGGCCTATAGCTCAGTCCGTTAGGGCTCAACCCGGTCCATATCCTAGGTAACCTCGCCGGTGATGTTAGGTTGAGGGTTAATAACGCAGGTAATAGCCGGTAGTATATCGTTATAACTTTTATGCCTCGCTCGTCTCTCTTGTGATAGAATGTACAATGGGATATAATGACTGCTGGCGCTCGGGCTTCGGAGTTAGGATTGATTCGGGCGGGAAGAAGGAGAAAACATCCCGGTGTAGTTGACTGAAAAGTGTACCTAGATCCATTGCCGCCGTGTCTTTCCCGTACGGTGTAGGTCCGCGACAGATCCTCATCCCTCGGCATAGATGTTTAAGTAGCAAACCTGGCCCACCAAACTTTTCTGTTTCACTACTACAAACTCCAAATGTGCTGCCATCAATGAAGAAACGTTTGTCACGGCAAGTAGAATTACGAATAAAGACGATAATTGAAAAACTAAAACGAGGAAAGATGCTAGTACAACCTTGGGACGGCAGACGAAGTTCTTTATATTCGATAGAGCCACGGAAGAATACTGCTGCCTAGGTACCCCATTTTGCTCCCCCTTCCTCCCCTTCCCTACCCTCACCCCCACCACGGTAACCTTAACGACGGCGAGCCTTAAACACCCATGTCAGCTGTTGCTTTTGATAAGAAGCAGGAGGCATAATATATGAGACTTACCACCGCAATCGCTCTTCTATCCCGAATATGCAGGGCAAACATCCCACCAATAAACGCCATAGCGAAGGAGAACAAGGTCATGGTGACGAGCCAGTCCAAATGTGTCACACGGACATTCGACCCTAAACCTCACCAAGCTCCTAAGGAGCCGCACGGCTTGGACCCAAGCCTTGCTATACGGCTGGATGCCTCAGGTAACTAGTCCATACTCACCCTCGACGCTTGGCATTAGCCTCGAGATGGCCGGAGGCCTCCTCAGAGGTGTCCGGAGGCCTCCGGCCGCAACACCCACCTCGGC
>MU859512.1:0-11454 GCA_033297205.1 Pseudoneurospora amorphoporcata
GCTTCCGCTCCGCTCTGCTACAAGTGCATAGTTCACTGTAGCATCCCTATACTAGTACTATCATTATAGGCTAGTTAGGGCATTGCAGCAAACAGTCTTATTACTTGTAGGATCACGCTTTTACAGATATCATCTATGACAGAAGATTTAAGGTGAGGAGAAGAAAAGAGGAAGAGAACTAGATACATGCAGACCCAAATAAATACCCTGATCGCTCAAGCGACAGTAGGACTCACTCGTGGGTCGCTGTTTGCTAATCTCTTTACTCGCATCTCATTCACCTGGGCGAACGCCTTCAATAGGCTTGGTGCCCGTCCTGGCATGGCCGGACCGGCACCGTCACAGGGAGCACACGGTGACCTTTATCCTCAGCGGAGGGGGCGTAAAGTTGTAGAACTCGCTGTTCTATTCTAGGTTATTACAACCAAGTTCAAAGTCGTAGGTGGAATTCTGAACCGGAGATGTCGGAGTGGCAGTAACGACCATTCACAAGAGTGAGCTTCTTCCTATTAGTGAGTAGGGTTAATCCAGAAAGAGAGATAGTATTTTGTTACCTATACGAGCCGAATTACTACATAGTGTAAAGTCAATCTTAGAGTACCTTCCAGCACCCAGTCAGTAGTACAAGCCGCATGTTAAACTGCGATCTCCCGTATCTAGACTAGGGGGGACCATGTAGCTGTGGCAACGCTACTATAAGTGTATTGGCTCTCCCAAACACCATCAAGGAAGAGACCACTTATCCGATTGAGGAGAATCGAGGCTTCTACCATTGTACCAATTTTGGCTATGACTGGGCAGTCACGGGTTAATCTTGTAGCATCTGGACCGCACAGGCACCTGCACAAGGAGAGTCACGAGATGGAGTAGTCTTGCGTCTTCGTAATGGAATACGTCATCTTGACAATAGTAGAAGGTGCCAGAAGTTATAAAATTCCTATAAATTTGCCTATCCTCCTAGACTTCTGGTGGCACGCTAGAAAAAAGAAATAAAGAGAAAGGAAGTAAGGATGACATAGAATACATTATATATCTTGTGAGAAGCCAATAAACCAAACCAGTCCCGATACGCAGCCGATAGATATCATCTGTCCCTGGAGGTTACAACTAGACGGTCGGTAATTCGGTGGCAGCCAGAGTACGTTCTGGCCGTTGCAAGTAATCCAAGACCTATCCGGTCCCAAGCCATAGCCATGGCTCTCTAGATTATCTAGTACAACTTGGCTTTCGGTAGTTTTTGTAGCTATTTTAATACGTCCAACGTTAGTACGTAGGTAGCGATTAGTAGGGTCAAACGAGATATCGGTTGTCATAGTACTAGTAGGAATCGTCTGGAGGCAGCTCCCCGACGCCGGATCCCAGATCTTGATCGTTTTGTCCCACGAACCGGACGTAAGCCGCTGGCCATCAGGCGAGAATGCCACTGAGCTAACGTAGTCGCTATGGCCTTCTAGGGTCTGGAGGCAGCTCCCCGACGCCGGATCCCAGATCTTGATCATTTTGTCGCCCGAACCGGACGCAAGCCGCTGGCCATCAGGCGAGAATGCTACTGAGCCAACGTAGCCGCTATGGCCTTCTAGAGTTTGGAGGTAGCTCCCTGACGCCGGATCCCAGATCTTGATCGTTTTGTCCCACGAACCGGACGCAAGCCGCTGGCCATTAGGCGAGAATACTATTGAGTGAACGGTGCCGCTATGGCCTTTTAGAGTCTGGAGGTAGCTCCCTGACGCCGGATCCCAGATCTTGATCGTTCCGTCCGACGAACCGGACGCAAGCCGCTGGCCATTAGGCGAGAATACTACTGAGCCAACGATGCCGCTATGGCCTTCTAGGGTCTGGAGGCAGCTTCCCGACGCCGGATCCCAAATTTTGATCGTGTTGTCGTCCGAACCGGACGCAAGCCGCTGGCCATCAGGCGAGAATGCCACTGAGCCAATGTCGCTGCTATGGCCTTCTAGGGTCTGGAGGCAGCTCCCCGACACCGGATCCCAGATCTTAATCGTTTTATCGTCCGAACCGGACGCAAGCCGCTGGCCATCAGGCGAGAATGCCACTGAGCCAACGTAGTCGCTATGGCCTTCTAGGGTCTGGAGGCAGCTCCCAGACGCTGGATCCCAAATCTTAATCGTTTTGTCCCACGAACCGGACGTAAGCCGCTGGCCATCAGGCGAGAATGCCACTGAGCCAACGCCGCTGCTATGGCCTTCTAGGGTCTGGAGGCAGTTCCCCGACGCCGGATCCCAGATTTTGATCGTTCCGTCGTCCGAACCGGACGCAAGCCGCTGGCCATCAGGCGAGAATGCCACTGAGCGAATGCCGCTGCTATGGCCTTCTAGAGTTTGGAGGCAGCTCCCCGACGCTGGATTCCAGATCTTGATCGTTTTGTCGCCCGAACCGGACGCAAGCCGCTGGCCATCAGGCGAGAATGCTACTGAGCGAACGGAGCCGCTATGGCCTTCTAGAGTCTGGAGGCAGCTCCCCGACACTGGATCCCAAATCTTGATCGTTTTGTCCCACGAACCGGACGCAAGCCGCTGGCCATCAGGCGAGAATGCTATTGAGCCAACGTAGTCGCTATGGCCTTCTAGGGTCTGGAGGCAGCTCTCCGACGCTAGATCCCAGATTTTAATCGTTTTGTCACTTGAACCGGACGCAAGCCGCTGGCCATTAGACGAGAATGCTACTGAGTGAACGGAGCCGCTATGGCCTTCTAGAGTCTGGAGGCAGCTCCCCGACGCCGGATCCCAGATCTTGATCGTTTTGTCCCACGAACCGGACGCAAGCCGCTGGCCATCAGGCGAGAATGCCACTGAGCCAATGTCGTTGCTATGGCCTTCTAGGGTCTGGAGGCATGCATTCCAATCCAATTCTACTGCCGGCTTAGTTCGAATCCATTCAGGTTCTTCTGCCCTAAAATTCCTCTTTATCAAGCTGCCGCTTGGAGCAAATACAAGCGCTGATATGTATGCTTGAAGTGGAGCTTGCTCTATTATTGACTTGTAAGATAGAGCAAACCGGTAAGCATCCCAAACAAGCTTTGATAACTGCGACTGATTATTACCTCCCTATATCTTTAGTTAGACCAAGTTCCTAGTGCGGAGTAGGACTTCTACTTACTAGTAGGCCCTCGAGCTTTCTAATAGCAACAACGCCCGCAGGCATAGCTTGGAGTAGACTTAGAGCTTCCAGCCAGTAAAGATACTTCGTCTTGAGGAATTTATAGACAACCTCGTTATCCTGTAAACGATCATGCTGTTTTATGTTCGTGCCAGAAACCGAGTTACGCAAGTGATCAATCCAGTAGACGCACGAGTACCGTACCGTCACTAGCGGGTCCGGATTCGGTACTTGGACCTTGTCACTCGAAAATCCCGGTGCACTTAAGCCGTATATGTCGCGTCGCAGTGTTGTAGACATGGCATCAAGTGACCTCGAGAAGATAGTATAGTTTACATCTTCTTTCCCAGAAGGAAAAATCCACTTGAACGTCTCCTGAGAAGCTGGGTTACCAGCTTTATCAGAGGCATTGCCAAGTAGAAAGTCCTTGGCTGATTGATGGACAAAATAAATAGTTCGTTCTCGTAGCGTTAGAAATGAACCACAACGCCCTATGATCGCTCCCAGGAATTTAGGATTGTTGCGAATAATATTGGGTAGCTTGACGAGAGTGGCTAATTCATCAAGGCTGATTGGTCGGTGAACAATTGCGGTAATGGCAAGAATGTCTTTGCAAATATCGGAATCCCGGGATAGGCTTATATCTTGTTTCATCCGCGCGTATAGAGCATCCAGCCCAGGTGGAAACGTGTGTAGGATCTCTTCGATATGCCATTCCTCGACCTCTAGGTCTGTAAGCGCTTGGTAGACCAACGCTACCCAAAGGAACGTATCTTGCGCATTGGAACACAGGTAGTCCTGAACGGTCTCTTTTGTCCTTGGATCATACTTCTTCAGCCCTGCTAGGTCATCCACCTTGTGCAGGATAAATGCATTGACAGCCACTGCGACGGATTCCGCATTTAGCTCCAGGGAAACCTTCACTTTATCTGCGGCTTTCTCCAACCGTTCCTCAATTTGCGGCCAATTACGGCTTGAGACGATCCACTTGACTCGAGATCCAGATGATGATTGCTGAGCAATGAAGTCGAGAAGCTGCGGCAGGTCTGTTTTTACGCACTCGTCAAGCGCGTCAATGACTAGGTAGGTCGTTCGGAGGCTTGGGTCTCGTAGGATGTTGGTGAAGATTCTCGACAGGGCGTCCCACGTATTTGCATCTTTGAAGAGGCCTTCGCCTGCACGGTCGTACTCACTCTGCACGTGTGAGAGGATAGATGGCTGCTGGTGGATAAGTAGATAGATTAGGCCGCGCAGTACGGCGGTTGCATTATTGATGCGAGAGTCAGTAGCTTGGCAGAAGAAGTAGGCCACATTGCAGTAGCGCGCGTTAACAGTATTGCCTTGATCCAGCTCATTGATAATGCCACACAGCAACATAGTCTTCCCTTTGCCGGGGTCGCCCTTAATCCAGAGCAGTCGGTGCTGTGGGTCGTCACGCCATTGTTGAAAGTTAGCGTTATTGAGGACCCAACGATACGAGTCTTGTAAAAGGCCGCCTTTGGTCCGTTCGATGCGGACTTTATCATCACGAGGATCGGTAAGGCGTAAGTGCTTCAGGCATTGCTGGTTCTTTTCTGATATGTGCTGTATAACGAGCTGGTTAAGATGAGACGTCACTTGCTGAGCAGTGTATGTCTGGCTGTCGTCTCGGAAGCACTTTTCGGCATCTTGGATAGCCCCTAAATCAGCATTCCAATCGTCAAGCTTAACTATATCTCGCAGAAAGACTAGGCCGCGGTTGCGATAATAAGCACAAACACTCTTAATCTGGTAAGAGAGGAGTGCTTTGTAGAGGTCAACAATTTGGTTCTCCAATTCGCCTCTCATTCTAGAGAGTTCGCTAATATTGTTGGTGGGATTGTTGGTAGGATCCTTGAGAAGGCTATTCGACAAGCTCCAGTACCAGTTCATTCTCTTAACAACGTAGTCGATCCCTTTGCGGTTGGCTTCGGTCGCTTTTATAGGGTTGGCAAGCATCTGCAAAAGTTAGTATGAGAAATATTATCCTCCAGATAAACGTACCTCTAAAGCGATACAAATGCCGGTCCAAGCGAGCGCGGCTTGGGGCACGGTCTGGATTGCCGCACTTATAATGTTCTTAGCGGATAGAACAACGTCCACGGCTTCGCCACAGTTCTCTTTCACTTTGGCCTCTCTCTCAGTCTTGGTTAGGCCGGCATTGATAAGCTGAGTCATTTGGCGGCGCCTGTCCGAGTTGTTTTGGGCGATGATGTTCGGCTGAGACTCGAGCACCATTGAGTTAGAGCTATTTTGTAGCTGTCGGGACAGTATCTTCTCATATGCGTTCACCAATTCGGCCTCTTCTTTTTTGAGTTCATTATAGGCACGCTCCCAGAGTCGTACAGGTAAACTGGTAGTAGGATCATCTGCGCTGGCGGGCGTCTCTGTATTGGTGGGATTGGTAGCCGGAGCGGCTGGGAGGTGAACAGTGGTGTCATCCGCGCCGGCGGACGTCTCTATATTAGCGAAACCAGTAGCCGGAGCGGCTGGGAACCGCGAGGCGGACGTCTCTACGTCGGTAGAACTGGTAGCCGGAGCGGCTGGGGGCTGTGGGGTGGACGTCTCTATGTTGATGGAACCGGTAGCTGGAGTGACTAGGAGCCGGGAAGTAGACGTCTCTACATCGGTAGAACCGGTAGCTAGAGCGGCCAGGAGGGAAGCCGGGAGGAACGTAGAGGTAGTGGCGGAGATGAGCTGTGTAAACGTCGGCAACCCAAGCAGAGGTGCAGGGCGAGACTGCTTTTGGTCCTTAGAACCTTCCCTATCCTCCGTATTTCCGTGTCGCTTGAAATGCGTCTGGAACCACGAGCGCAGTTGTCGAGGCATCGTAGCTTTGAGGAAGGAACGTCTTGACTGCGGTGAGGATACTATGGTTGATGATTAATGAATCGAGTTTATAAAAGTGCCGGGAATTCCTCTCTCCTGCCATCTAGGACAAAACAAGGAAAAGAAACCAGAACACTGTGTTTTCTCGAGGTTATGAAGGAGCATAGGGCTCTGTGTTGTCACCTTGTTAGGCGCGAGATGGCTGGCGGCTTCCTCCCAATTACACGCTAATTACCCAAACGACATTTCTTTTTTGAGGTTGAGCATTCATGGACTCGGAAGGTTTAGGGCGCCAAATCAATTGCCTGGGTTGGGCGAGGGTCGTGGCTTTCCGTCACGGGTCTACAGGATTGGCTCTCCACCTAAACGTTCTGATAGTACGTATAGATACCTAGTCGACAGCTCCAGCGACGTCTACGTGGCTAGTGCCAATAGCGTGGGGTAATGTGACAAGGGCTGTGATCAGGGCTTGGAACAGTAGTTCAATTCAGCTAATAAACTACTTTGGTCTCGAAAGCCTTGTTGATCTTCTCAACCTCCAGGAGAAGGTTGGGCTTCAAGGCCTTCTTATGCCAAAGGGAATCGGTACGTACTCGAGGTACGCATCAAGCCTTGTCGCCTGAGGCTTCAAGACATCTATCTAGCAGTCTGCATACGTGTGGATCTTCCTGAATGCCTTCATCCATTCTCCATCTTCCTTTTGGCGCTGTCCTTCATCCAGGCGCCCTGCTTCTTGCTTGGTTGGCTGTGGTTGCTTCTGGGATGACCGTGGCCGAGGGCCCGGCCGTGGGTCCGGCCGAGGTGGGTGTTGTGGCCGGAGGCCACTGAGCATCTTGAGGTTAATGCTAGGCGTTGAGGCTCTGTTGAGTCTTGCGATCCTAACCCCTGGACTGTGGGCAATGTCCGTGTGACATAACCTCTAGGGACGGATGATATCTATCGGCTGCGTATTAGGATTGGTTTAGTTTATTGGCTTCTCACAAGATATATAATGTATTCTATGTCATCCTCACTTCCTTTCTCTTTATTTCTTTTTTCTAGCGTGCTACTAGAAGGGTCTAGGAGGATAGGCAAATTTATAGGAATTTTGTAAATGCTGGTACCTTCTACTGTTGTCAAGATAACGTATTCCATTTGAAGAAGCAAGATTATTCTATTCTTTGACTCTCCTTTTATAGGTGCCTGTACGGTCCAGATGCTACGAGATTAACCTATGATTGCCTAGTTATCACTGGGTTAGCCTATAATATTGTCGTACTGCACGTCCGCGCATACGGACTGGCCTGTCTGGGCTCTCGCTTATATAGCTAGTCCTCCACGCACATCCTCCTTTTCTCTCCTTTGTACAACAACGTATATCTTACTATACCTGTGACAAGGGTAGGTTTTTGGGCTTGGAATAATGGTTCAATTCCGCTGATAAACTACTTTGGTCTCGAAGGCCTTTGTTACGGTACAGGCACAGGTCCGACCATGCCGCCACGCGGGCCTTCTGGAGCGGACCTTTCTGGAAGGATATCGTTCACGGACCTGACCGCTTCACCGTTTACGGTTCAGACCGCTGCACCATTGAAGGTGTTGTTGCGAACGATGGAAGAACGCAGGTACAAAGGAGGTCTTGGTTTGCCTGCAGGTGAATGGGATGCGAGTGAAGGGATTGGAGGAGAGTGACTGGCAAGGGGATCCCAGGGTCGCTTGTGTGACTAGGGTATTTAAGTCTAGGTTCAACCGCATGTATCTAGTTCTCTCTCTTTTCCTCCTCACCTAAAATCTTCTGTCATCGATGGATTCTTAGCTTTGC
The DNA here is from genome assembly GCA_033297205.1 of Pseudoneurospora amorphoporcata. Taxonomy (NCBI): domain Eukaryota; kingdom Fungi; phylum Ascomycota; class Sordariomycetes; order Sordariales; family Sordariaceae; genus Pseudoneurospora; species Pseudoneurospora amorphoporcata. Next base: position 7,766 of record MU859512.1, read on the forward strand.
CTTCGACTTCCCCATCCGTGCCCTTGCAGCCTTGTTGATCCTCTCAACCTTATGCCAAAGAGGTTTGGTACGTACTGAGGTACGTACCGAGCCTTGTTGCCTGAGGCCTCAAGTATTTATCTAGCGATCTTCATACATGTGGATCTCCTGAGTGCCTTCAACCATTCTACTTCCTTCTTCTGGCGCCAGCCTTCGTCCAGTCGCTCTGCTTCTTGCTTGGTTGGCTGTGATCGCTTCTGTGATAACTGGGGACTGTCTTATGGTGTTTCATTAGCGTCTTCGGCACTTCTAGGGTTGGCTCGCTAGCCTGGTGGCATCGAGAGGGGTTCGGGTAAGCAGTGCCGGTGGCCGAGAGTCTGGCCGAAGTGAGGTTGAGTCTCGCGGCCTGCGGCCGCCGGGCATTCATAAGGCTGATGCCAGGCGTTGGGGCTCTGCTAAGCCTCGGCAACCCTAACCCAAAACTGTGGGCAGATGTCCGTGTGACAATACCCCCAACGGTGCCCTCTCGCCCCGTGATACCAGTCCTGGCTAAGCTTGGTACAGTGGTAGAGGCCTCGATTCTCCTCGACCGGATAAGTAGTCTCTTCCTTGGTGGTGCTTGGGTGAGCCAATACACTTGTAGTAGCGTTGCCACAACTACATAGTCCTCCCTAATCTAGATGCGGGGGATCGCGGTTTAATATGCGGCTTTGTACTACCGACATGGGTGCTGAAGGTACGTCAATAATTAGGTAGGTCGTTCGGAGGCTTGGGTCTCGTAAGATGTTGGTGAAGACTGGCTAGAGGCGGCGGACGCGGAGGAGTTTGATCCAGATCACGACGACAATAACGTGCCCGCGAGAAAAGGGACACAACTAATAAGACGACACGTCGGTGCGAATAAGTAATGCGAGGCGGTAACGCGAGGGTTTTAGGGTCTGCACTCACTTTATATATATTCTAGCTTTCTGTGCATTTTGCACGACTCGGGACGAGTCTTTTTCTACCGGGGGGTGATATTACGGCACTGGCGGATGGGTCCCGGCACGTGATGTCGTACCGCGTGCACAGGCCACCTTAGCCCTGGGTTAAAACGCTAGGCGCCAGGCGCGCCTTTGCACGTTTTCCTCTTTTTATTCTTTATCTTGCAATTCTACTACAGACCTAGAGTCAACGTATTCAGCTTTGTTATTACGAACTTAATGAGTACACGGACCAACCAAGCTACCGGGGACACAACAGTCACGCCAAGACGAGATGCGTGTAACCTCAGACGGGAATTGGGCCAAGGGCGCAGCAAAGGAGTGCTCACGACTGCAAGCAACGCTCACGAGGGTGAGCAGCACCCACGGGGTGAGCGGACCTACAATACCTAAGGGACTCACGACTGCGTGAGTAGCCGGAGACAGATATCTCGCATAGGGGCGAGGAGGTATAAAGGGGCGACTGGAGAACTCAAGATTGCCAGATAGTTTGACAGTAGTCAATTGAGCATTATCACCAGAGACCAGTATAACGCATCATACTTATTGTGAACCTTTTGGCTTCACCGAACTGCACTTGATAGTCTTTACCTTCAGCTATCCCACGTAGGCAGATCAAGTCTGCCGTTCGTCACAGGTTGGCACGTCGAACGCCGCCAAGATGTAGGCGTTTTCCTATTCCACAGCCCTGCCCCGTATGCATCTCTCTCAGTCAATCGACTAACCACGGTTACTACAAACCAATCAGTAACAGTCTTCTGACCAACCTGGAGGTGCAATCTCGGTGTTTCAGAACGGTCAATTTTTCTCGTAATCTGCCCAATTGTATTAATCTCTTTAGCGCCGCCTCCACACTCACCGTAATGCCTCCGTAACGAACGATTTGATACGGGAGGTGATTGTTCAGTTTTTTGACCCTACCACGTGATTAAAAGACCCGATTGATATCCTTCTCACTCCCATACACAAGCTTAGTGAGGGCCAGACTAGTAGTTGGGTCGGTGACGACCAGCGAATCCCTGGTCTTGTGCCCAGCCGGCTCACGGTCAGCCGTGCCTGCCGGGCTGGGCCCACTTCTTCCCAGCACCACCACGCTTAGCTAGCCTTTTCCCCGCGATCGTTCGTAGCTCTGTTTCCTTCTTCAATACAACATCTTCTCTCTCTCGCCCTCTTTGTCCCTCTAGTCCAAGACCTGGTGTTGTATGCTTTTTTTTTGTGCAATGTACATTTTGCATTGTGGTTTTTCTTCTATCTCTTTTTCTGTATGTTCCTTGATGCGTGTTTGTCTATACGGTATGTTTTTCGATATGTTCTTTTAGTACTTATTTTTTTTTTATGGCTTTTTGTTTTATGGCTGGCTGTATGTTCGACCGAGATTCTAAGGTTCCGCCGATGCTATGCCGAAACCTGCCCTAGGCGCTGCTTAAATCTGGAGTGTCTTCGGTATTTAAGCTGAATCCTGTTAGGTACCGTACTGGGAAGATGCACCTGTTACGGACTTGAGCGATAACGCGGACCAACCAGGTTGTCAGGATGTGACAGCCCCGCTTACGATAAGATAGTGTGACGTAGGACCAGGAATAGGGACAGGGGAACGCCCGAAGGGCGCTCACAAAGAGGAAGTGCTCACCGTGAGCAGAACACCATCGTGAGCAGACACCAACCAGGCAAATGGGAGACAAGGTGTCAAAAGTATAAAGGAACGACTGGAGAACTCAGATTGTCAGATAGTTCGACAGTAGTCAATTGATCATTATCACCGAGACACGTATGACGCTACCATACTTGTTGTGAACCTTTTGGCTTCACCGAACGACTCTGATAGTTTAATACCTTCAGCTATCTCACTTAGGCAGATCAGACTGCCGTTCGTCACAGCACCCCATGACACTGAGTGTAGGGTCCTAGATTGAATGTAAACAAAACATTTGATCATACTAAAACTTCCAATGTTAGAACAACATCCAATGTTGAAGGCCTTATAAGCAATAAAAGCTAGGTACTTTGCCTTCTAATTCTTAAAGATCAAAGTACCTAAGCAATTTCTCATACAACTGGAAGGCTTGAGTGGTTCCTGACTACCAACCGCTTGGCTGGTTGGAAACGAGTTCAAAAAGTTTGGTTATGACGAGGAATCGAATAAGAGTTACGAGTGCGAATGAAAATGAAGAATTACTTTATTATTTACTTAGCTACTGAGCCAAATGGTTGTTTCTAAAAGAAAGGGCTGGAGGGGTGGGAAGGAAGGACTTTGAGACTGAGAAATTTAAGGTTTTGGACCCGACCTAGGTCTAGGTGCAACGCCCTATATTATAGCGCCTTCAACTTTGGATGTCAAAGCAACATTGAAAGTCTAGGATGTACCCCCCTTGGTAGGCATTGGATGTCCTAAAACCCATTTCCCCGCTATGGTATATAGTATGGACAGGCGAAATACAAAGATAGAGGAAAGCTAGGTATGGGTTTGATAATGAGAAGGGCTGCAAGACCCTTATACCTAGAGGTAAATTGAAATTGTGTGACTACAAGTGTTTCCTCCTCCTCCCCGTTTTGGTAGAAACACACGAAACTTCCCGTCCGCTGTACACTATGGTTTGGGTTTATGTTTCTCCGTGGACACACAATGCCAGATTGTCACACGGACATTGCCCACAGTCCAGGGGTTAGGATCGCAAGACTCAACAGAGCCTCAACGCCTAGCATTAGCCTCAAGATGCTCAGTGGCCT
>MU859513.1:0-11449 GCA_033297205.1 Pseudoneurospora amorphoporcata
GCCCAACCCAGGCTTAAAGCCATCCCACCCTAGCTGCCGGCTTCTGATCCTAGAGCTGTGGTTGGCTTGTTGCTCTCAACGCCGCCGTCACCCTGCTTCGCAGCCCTGGCATGCAGCTCTCTCCGCCAATCGACTCGTCTATAAAGGTGTTGGCGGCTGCGCCGGCAGTGTGTTGCAAGCCACCCACCCTGGTTATGACATGCCAGGATGGAAGGGAAGAGGTAGGCTGAAGCAGGCAGATGAAGAAGGTAGATTAAGGCAGGTATATGAAGGGGGTCCATTGTAATCAGTTTGTCGTAGTGGATTACCAAACCGTAATCCAACAAGACAAGAGCGAGAGATTCCCTTGCCACGCTCTCATCTGCATACACACAACTGGGGCGAGGAGTACTAGGAACCAATCAGGAATGGTCTTCTGACCGAGTGCAATCTTGTTGTTACCCATGTAAAAGATCTAGCCGCAGTTGTCAGGACGGTCAACTTTTCTCATAATCCGCCCAATTATATTCATCTTTTTAGCGCCGCCTCCCTACTTACCGTCTTGCCTCCGTCCGAACGATATGGATTTGGGAGCTGGTGGTTCAGTTTTTGGACCCTACCACGTGATTAAAAGACCCGTTTCCTGTCCTTACGGCTCCCATAGATAAGCCGACATATCGGTGGCTTATCTATGGGAGTAGTTTTTTTACAGGGGTTTGGCAGGGGTTTGGATGACTCGGGCAAAAACGCCGCCGTTTCTCGAAACGTTTTCATCACCTTCGCTCTCGCCAAGCCCAGCTGAGGCCATGAGGTGGGCTAGGCATACATTATCCTGGCTGCCTCAATCGTCAACCTTCACAAATCCGAAACAGATCCTGGGCTACTTGTTACAGGAGCTTGTAAAGTCACTACACTGCGTAACAGCTAAGTCACCTTACCACAACGCAATTTCCCACTTTATGTTCAGCCTTCCGTCGATTCAGATGGCGTAGTTCTCGTAGGGGTTCTGCGTATCTTATCTCGCAAGTTATTCCAAATTTTTGAGCGCCTCCTCCACAACGACGTCTTAGTCGCGGCTGATGAACCTAATTGTAAATGTTAGCAAACTTAACTATTAGTTCTTACAGGGAGAGGCTACCTTTTGCAAGTTGTAAAGATGCTATATTCTTTACGACAAGGAGAGATTCCGCGTGGGACGAGCCTAAGGCTGCTGAATAACCAGAGAGCGCCCGTTGATACATCGCTTCAGCCTCCTTTAGCCGGCCCTGAATCTCATAGAGAAGGCCCAAGCTGTGAACTGTATCGAGAGTCGACGTATGATCCGGTCCGAGCGCCTTTTCCTTGCCTTTTAGCGCTCGTTGATGCCGCTGGCCATCAGGCGAGAATGCCACTGAGGTAACGGAGTCGCTATGGCCTTCTAGGGTCTGAAGGCAGCTCCCCGACGCTGGATCCCAGATCTTGATCGTCTTATCCGCCGAACCAGACGCAAGCCGTTGGCCATCAGGCGAGAATGCCACTGAGCCAACTAAATCGCTATGGCCTTCTAATGTTTGGAGGCAGCTCCCCGACGCCACATCCCAGATCTTAATCGTCCTGTCGCCCGAACCGGATGCGAGCCGCTGGCCATCGGGCGAAAATGCCACTGAGCCAACTACATCGCTATGGCCTTCTAATGTTTGGAGGCGTGCATTCCAATTCGATTCTAAAAGATCGGAATCCCGGGATAGGCTTATATCCTGTTTCATCCGCGCGTATAGAGCATCCAGTCCGGGTGGAAACTTGCGTAGGATCTCTTCGGTATTCCATTTCTTAACCTCCGGACCTGCAAGCGCTTGGCAGACTAACGCCACCCAGAGAAACGTATCCTGCGCGTTGGAGCACAGGTAGTCCTGAACGGCCTTTTTTGTCCTTGGATCATACTTCTTCAGCCCTGCTAGGTCATCCACCTTGTGCAGGATAAAGGCATTGACAGCCGCTGCGACGGATTCCGCATTTAGATCTAGGGAGACCTTCACTTTATCTGCGGCTTTCTCCAACCGTTCCTCAATTTGCGGCCAATTACGGCTTGAGACGATCCACTTGACTCGAGATTCAGATGATGATTGCTGAGCAATTAAGTCGAGAAGCTGTGGCAGGTCTGTTGTAATGCACTCGTCAAGTGCGTCAATGACTAGGTAGGTCGTTCGGAGGCTTGGGTCTTGTAAAATATTGGTGAAAATTTTCGATAGGGCGACCCACGTATTTGCATCTTTGAAGAGGTTCTCGCCTGCACGGTCATACTCCTTCCGCACGTATGAGAGGACAGATGGCTGCTGTTCGATAAGCAGGTAGATCAGGCCGCGCAATACGGCGGCTGCATTGTTGATGCGAGAGTCGGTAGCCTGGCAGAAGAAGTAGGCCACATTGCAATGGCGCACGTCGGCAGTTTTGCCTTGATCCAGCTCATCGATAATGCCGCACAACAACATAGTTTTCCCTTTGCCGGGGTCGCCCTTAATCCATAGTAATCGATGCTGCGGGTAGTCACGCCATCGATGAAAGTCAGCGTTATCGAGGACCCAACGATACAAGTCTAGCAAAAGGCCGCCTTTGGTCTGTTCGATGCGGGTTTTATCGTGGCGAGGATTGGTAATGCGCAAGTCCTTTAAGCATTGCTGATCCTTCTCTGACATTTGCTGCATCTCCTGGTGCCTTGTAGAATCAATAAGCGGGTTCATAGCTTCTTGCGGACTATGTGCGTCCCTAGAAACCCTTCCGCTCCCTGGGTACTCATCCAAAACAGCCTTCGCAACTGATGCAGCAGTAGCCGCCGCATAGTGCTGCCACATTTTACTTTTGTGGCTGTCAGCGTAGTCACATACCCCTTTGATCACAATAGAAGGCAGTTCGTCCCAAGCTCCCGCACCCTCCATCTCTATGCCGATGACTCCTTCGACAGCGAGAAAATCGCGGTGTTGGGCAGAACGTATGACACTGTCGCCGGACCCCATGGGCCCAATGTGTATCTGGGGGGGTGGGGGCAATCTTTGGTTGCTGGATTGCGAAAGTCTCTTCCTCGGAATTATATAGTTGACATCGCAGCCGAGTTCTTCACACTCAATTTCCCGGGATTCCTTGCAGATGAAACCTTGTGCGCAACAGCCGTAATCCCAACTGGTATAATGGTGCCTATGCTCGTATGAACTTTCGAACAGCCTGTCATTTTCGGCTCCGGGATATTCGTATCTTCCCCTAGCCAACCTAGGGTCCGCGTCGTTCTTTTGCTGAAGTTGCTGCAGGTAATGGGCCGCTTGTTCTTCAACCTCAAAACGGCCACCTCCCTCCAGCGAACGAAGCAAGCTGCGTATGTCTCTGTTCGGCCTGCCAGGAACGTCTTCAATACTGTTCCGAATTTCGAAGCGATTAGACAACTGTCTTCCGAAGTCGCGGTGGATCAGGATGTTGCTGATAACGATGTCGCCGAGGATGACTCCCTGACTCTTCTTGGGGAACGGCACCCCGGCGCAAATGCCGACGATCAGGGCTAGGGAAATATTGGGGTAACCGATTCGGACGGCAGTAGCTGCACCGGCAGCCGGGACTTTGCCCATGGTGTCAAGAAGGACGATAACCACATTGAACCTCCCGATCCGCCCATGCGTGTAGGTGTTGAAGTCCCCTTTGGCCCTGGCATACCGGTGCCGATTACTGCCCTTTCCATCCCAGAGATCATCGAGGAGTAACAAAACAGCCTCGCGTTCGAGAGGCAGAGCGCACAGTATCGCAATCTCAAAGCCGTTCCGGCTCGCAGGAGCGGTAGATCTTAGATAATCGTTCATTGTCGTGATGTTGGTGCCGTATCTTAACTTGATAATGATGGCAGCAATGGTTATTGGCAACCAAACGTATGAATAGATCCCGGTATCCAGGTTGCTGCTATTCTCAATGTTGCGCGAGGAACGATTTGTCTGGCAAACAAGATGGACTCGGACATTCACCACCAACGTGCGGGTTATGGAGTTGAGGTGCGGGAAACAACTCTTCAACGCAGCTCTCTTGCAAGCAGACAATGTGTCGGTACCACGTTGGGTGAGCTGTTGGGCACAGATACTTGATCGGCTTGGGGCGCTAAGCCTGGAAAGGAAAAGCGTTGGAGAATAGGAGGGAGGCCTCGCATTAACCTTTCCGGATACGTAATTAGGTCACTGAACCGTGGTCGTTGTATATAGATTTCCTTTTGGAGGAGTAGGGCAGTAAAATCGGCAAACTCCTAAGTGCAATCTTGGTGTTACCCCTGTAAAAAAAAATAATAAACTAGCTGAAATTACCACGGGCAAAGGGTAGAGTGTAGATGTAGATATGCGTAATTGTACGAAGGAGAAAGGGAATAGTTACAAGCTGTGCGCAGAGGACTGGCCTTAAGTAGGGTCCCAGCCGCGTGGAGCGGGAGGACTTGGCCAATCAGGCTGCAGCAGTCTCAGAAGCGGCTGCAGCCTGCACAAGCATATGAATGGCACATAGCGGTAAGCCATGGCAACAATCACGTGCGACAGTGTTACGAACTTAAGCGAGTGACACGGGTCAACCAAGCCACCGGGGCACAACAGCGACGCAGAGGCGGGGCGGTGTAACCATAGAGTTGTTGTTGTTGTTGTTGTTGTTATTTTTAACGTCTACTTCCGCCTCCCGTAGGGCATGAGACGTGCCACATCGGTGAGTCTAGCGTACAAAATTATGAGCAGTGCCCTAACTGTCCGCCGAGACCATTAACCCGAGGGCAACCCGAGGCCTATTGCCAATGTGAATCACGTGTTGCCTATAGCGTAAACGCGGCCCAACACTTCCAGTCTAATCGCCCAATGAGCGAGCCGCCAGTCTATGGCGAGACCTGTATGACAAAGGAAAAGACATAAGAAAGGCAAAATCACTCCTCCCCGTTCTCTCTCTCACTCTCCTCCTCCCGCAAAGCCTCCCCCCGTCTCCTTTCACGGCGAACTAGCTTGTCGATGTCCACCGCATACCTCTCAATATCGTGGCCGTGGCCGCTTCCACCTCATAGGCCAGCGGCCCTCTTGGAGGGCGTTTTGTGGCGACTAGAGCGGCGGACTGCGTCGTCGGAGGACGTGTGCTCGCTCAACTGGACCACTATCATATCTTCATCAGCTGGGGGCTGGCTCTGGTCAGAGCGGTCGGAGTTCTCGGGGCCGGAGGGGGCGGAACTATGGCTGGGCAGCTCGTCGGAAGACATGGCGGTATCTTCCTGGCTGTCGGGGGGGGCGGCGCGGTCGTATTTCCTGGTGAAAAGAATACCGCCGTCACGGCGTATCTTATTCCGTTGTTGAGGGGTCGGGCGGGTGACGGTATCTCCTTGGCGCTTCGGGCGCATAGGACACTCGGTGTGGGTGGACTCAAAAGGGCCACGGCAGTTGGCGCATTGAGTGTGACGGTCACATTCACCGTGGGCAGTATGTCCGCATTGTGGGCATTTTGCAGCGCGAGCGCACCCTCTACGGCCATGCCACTCAAAGCATTTTGTACATTGGTCTAGTGGGCGGCGTTTCTGGACGAGGCGGCTAATGTTGCTCACGTCAAAAAGACGGAAAGGAGAGACAGGCCTTTCAAAGGAGATAAGCCAGGTTGCGTAAGCCTCGCCAGGTTGATAGTACTGGGAGGGACGAAGGGCGACAGGCTCTTGACCGGTTTGGACTAGGACCTCGTCCTTAATGGCAGCGGTAGTGTCGATAGGGACGGTACAGTCCTGCATCGTCATGGGCACATTCTGGACGGCGTAGGTGACCCATTTCTTGGGCACTTCGACTTGGACGCAGCCGAAATGGGCCCCAATCTTATCTTTGTGGGCTAAGAGGGTCTGGCGGACAACGTCATCCTTGGGCACGAGGGCAAAACCAGAGGGGACCTGTTGTGGTGGTAGTATCTGGTGTAGACAGGGTTGGGGATGCAGAGCTTTTCTGCAGGGCGGCAGTCATGGTCCGTGCGAGGTGTTTGGCCTCGCGGGCGTGGGTAGGTGAGATGACGGAGAAGCGGGCGAGCTCAGAGTCGAGGAGAGTGGCAAAGGAGCGATAGACTTCCGCTTTTGCGAGAGCTTCGGAGATGAAGGTCTCTGCGACGGACGAGATGGGTGCAGTGGTGATGGCTGTGGTGGTGGTGTGGGCATGACGGGCTTCCTCGTCCGCAGTCCGGGCTCTTTTGGCCGACTGCGCCGTCTTGGAGGGCGGGGGCGGGACGCAAAAGATGTCCGGCAAAGGAGTAACCGGTATTATGGCCGGCGGCGGTGGTTTGGGGGCCCCAGAGGGCGAGGGCGTAGACATTTCGTCCCTGCGGTTGTTGAGATATCGACCGTAAAAACGGCGATTTGGGTGGTGTTAAGAATTCTGCAGGCAACCAAGCGTTAAGACTAACACTTGGCGCCAAGACTTTTGGTTGTAGGAGGAAGATGGATCAACAAGGCTTTCGAGACCAAAGTAGTTTATTAGCTGAATTGAACTACTGTTCCAAGCCCTGCACACAGCCCTTGTCGTTGTTGTTGTTGTTGTTGTTATTATTAACGTCTACTTCCGCCTCCCGTAGGGCATGAGACGTGCCACATCGGTGAATCTAGCGTACAGGATTAAGAGTAGTCCCCTAACTGTCCACCAAAATCATTAATCCGAGGGCAAACCGAGGCTTATTGCCAGTGTAAATCACGTGTTGCCCATAGCGTAAACGCGGCCCAACACTTCCAATCGAATCGCCCAGCGAGCGAGCCGCCAGTATATGGCGGGATCCGTAGAACAAAGGAAAAGACAAAAGAAAGGGCAAAATCACTCCTCCCCGCTCTCGCTCTCGCTCTCGCTCTCGCTCTCCTCCTCCCGTACAGCTTCCTCCCGCCGTCTAACTCGATGGACCAGCCTGTCCAAATCCGCCGTAACCCTCCCAATCTCATGGCCTTGGCCAACTTCTACCCCTTCGCCCCGTAGGAACCTGGTGAGGTTGTCAGCCGTGCCTCCTTCGTCAGTGTGCTTCTGCCAGAGTGACTAGCGCCAAGCCTTTCTTGTGCAAGTCCACGAAAAGAAGTGCGAGGTCTGTATTCTAGCAATAAATTGTTGCCAGTAAACCCCGATAGCAAGGGAGAGATTCTTCCGCGTAGCCGCCTCGCCTGTGACTGGGGAGACTGCGTACGCCTTCCTGCAGAAAAAGGGGTGGAAGGGATTCTTCCAGCTTCCGCAAAAGCATGTTAGTAGAGCGTCCTCGTGCTCGAAGCGCTCGTGGTAGTCCTTACAGTCACCGTGGCCAGACCTGGCCGCGAGGAGGTGGTGTAAAGAGCGTCTGTCCAACTCTTTTAGTTCATCATTAGGCTTGATAGAGACCCCCAACCGGTAGTCTGCATAAGACTCTGGCTTATTCGCGGCCCACCATGCCTTGAAATCCGTACGCGCCTCTCTCTTAGCAAGCCGCCTTGAATGCGCAAGGGTAGCCGAGCCTTCATTGACTACCTCTTCCCCTTCAGCACCCGCCTTAGCAAGCTCGTCAGCAATCTCGTTGCCCATGATACCCTTGTGGCCAGGAACCCAGCGGACGTCCACCAGGCTGGGGCCATAGCCCTTGCGGGTGGCACGAAAATCGAGGGTATAGGTAATTTGGTAAAGGAGAGGGAAGGAAATATTAATATTATAAGATTGTATAGTAAATAGAGATATTCCAGTCTGGTGAATATTCGCTAGAAAGTGGTGAGTTAGAGACTCGAGGGGTGATGTAGCTGGAATAACGGAATCGGACAATCACATGTTGCATAAAAAAAGAAAATGGAAAAACTAAAGATAGAACCTGCCCTGCCACTGAAGAAGCGGCAAGCTTGTGTCAAAAGACGGGAAGGGCTAAACTTGCCTTCCAAACTTTTAGAGCTAACCAACCCTAGCTCGCCGATCCTACGCCGTTAAGGTGTAAAGGGCTAGGTAGACTTGGGCAGGTACGTAGTAATATATACGTACAGGGGTATTAAAGTATACCAAGGGGAAGTACCCCGCCTACCTAGAGGTACTGCAGTACTATAGAAGTACCAGACGACGTTTCTAGTACCTATTTAATTGTTACCCGTCTCTCTCCCCTCCCTTATACACTCAAATTCACCAATGTTTATTTTTCTTCACTTGAAAAATATCTTCAAGTCTACCTACTATATAAAAGGGCCTCAGCAGCTTCCACTTCTTTTCGCGCCAAATGGCTGACCAGGAGTTCTACCATGAGAGTCGCGTCGCCTTACGTGGGGAGCGCCTTCCCAATGACTATGCAAACGGACTTTTCTACTGCGCTATCTACGGTATACGATACAATGAAGCACTTGCTAAGTCTCAAGAAGTAGTAAAGTTTTGCAAGAAGCTTCCCGATAGCAACTTTGCTCGGGCACGTAATGCCCGGCTCTTGGACCAGAGGGACAAAGAAGGCGAGAGAGAGAAGATGTTGTTGTATTGAAGAAGGAAACAGAGCTGCGAACGATCGCGGGGAAAAAGCTAGTTAAGCGTGGTGGTGCTGGGAAGAAGTGGGCCTAGCCCGGCAGGCACGGCTGACCGTGAGCCGGCTGGGCACAAGACCGGCTCATCATGAGCAACCAGATCCCGAAAATGGCAACGGACGACGCTAAACCCTACTGTTTTTGGCACCTGGACGTCCCTAGCGAGAACACGCTCCGATAGTTGGTAAAATGTTATCTCGAGATGGCATACTTCGTCGGTCGGGCATGTGCTGTGGCAGGATATAAGGGGTTGTACTATGAGTTTGGTCTCCTCCCCGAGGTGTCGATCGCCGAAGAGGCTAGGTGTTATACGGACATTCGACCCTAAGCCTCACTAGGCTCCTAAGGAGCCGTACGGCTTGGACCTAAGCCTTGCTATACGGTTGGATGCCTCAGGCAACTAGGCCATACTCACCCTCGACGCTTGGCATCAGCCTCGAGATGGCCGGAGGCCTCCTCAGAGGTGTCCGGAGGCTTCCAGCCGCAATACCTACCTCGGCCGGACTCTTGGCCACCGGTACTGCTTACCCGAACTTCCCTCGATGCTACCGGGCTAGAGAGCCAACTACGGAAGTGCCGAAGATATTGAAAGATCACTATAAGACAATTTGTGAGAAGATTCTGGGCGTTTGCTGCACAGACCGCTAGTCCTTTGCGCTGTAGGGCTCTTTGCCCTGCACCCCTTCTTTGACAGCGGATCTGGCACCTCTCAGAATCCCCTCCTTTGCAGACCTTCCTCCTCTTTGTATTATTAGCTCTATATAGCTGGTGATCCCTTCCAGCTTCAGATAGCTGGATCCCTCAATTAGACATCATTTATATTATTTCGTGATTTATTTTATACAATCCTAGTTATCCTAGGAATAACTATAGCTAACTAAGTAAAGAGTAGGGTGCCTGGATGAAGGACGGCGCTAGATGGAAGATAGGGAATGGATGAAGGCATTCCGAAAGATCTATATGTATACAGACTGCTAGACAAATGCCTTGAAGCCTTAGGTGACAAGGCTCGATACGTACCTCAAGTACGTACCGATTCCTTTTGGCATAAAAAGGCCTTGAAGCCCGGCCTTCTTATGGATGTTGAGAGGGATCAACAAGGCCTTCGAGACCAAAGTAGTTTATTAGCTGAATTGAACTACTGTTCCAAGCCCTGCACACAGCCCTTGTTACAGGCTACGCGATCAAGATCTGGGACCCAGCGTCGGGGAGCTGCCTCCAAACGATTAATACTAGTATTATGATGACCGATATCTTGTTTGACCCTACTAATCGCTACCTACGTACCAATATTGGACGTATTAAAATAGATATAGAAGTTACCGAAAGCCAAGTTGTACTAGATAATCCAGAGAGCCATGGCTATAGCTTGGGATAGGATGGGTCTTGGATTACTTGCAACGGCCAGAACGTACTCTGGCTGCTACCGAATTACCGACCGTCTCATTTTGACCTCCAGGAACGGATGATATCTATCGGTAATGGATTGGGATGGATTTAGTTTATTGACTTCTTACGAGATATATAATGTATTTGCCGCTTATTAAAGAGACTCTCGACGCTATCTGTAAGGCGAAGATTTTTACTAAGTTGGACGTTATCGCAGCGTTCAATAGGATTCATGTGAAAGAGGGCCATGAGTGGCTTACCGCGTTCATTACGCGTTTCGGTCTCTTTGAGTCCCTCGTATGTCCCTTCGGTTTATAGGGCGCGCCGGGAATCTTCTAGAACTATATTAACGACGTGCTGCACGACATTCTCGACGTCTACGCGATCGCTTACCTCGACGATATTCTGGTGTACTCTGAAAACGAAGAGGAGTATGTTGGCCACGTCAAGGAAGTCTTGAACCGTATGATCAAGGCAGGTCTGCAGATCGATATCGATAAGTGCGAGTTTCATACTATACGAACGAAATACTTGGGGCTGATTATTAACCTAGGCGGTATCGAGATGGACCCCGAGAAGGTGTTTGCTGTTGTGTCGTGGGAGGCTCCAGACTCCAAGAGATCGCTGCAGCGATTCCTAAGTTTCGCTAACTTTTATCGTCGTTTTATCAAGCACTTCTCCATTATCGCGGCCCCTCTCTACGAGCTAACCAAGAAGACAGAGGACTGGCACTGGGAGGACCAACACCAGAAATCTTTCGAGGCTCTCAAGAAGGCCTTTAGCAGTGGACTAGTCCTTCGTATTTACGATTAGTCCAAGTAGATTGTGGTCGAGACGGACGCTTCCAATTGGGCTTGCGGCGGCATACTGTTATAGTACGACGATGAAGGTATCCTTTGTCCCGTCGCCTACTTTAGCCAGCGGCACTCGTTAGTAGAGTGCAACTACGATATTTACGATAAAGAGTTGCTAGCTATTATTAAGGCACTGGAGGAGTGGCGCCTTAAGTTGGAAGGAGCTTAGTAGCCGTTTGAAGTCCTAACTGATTACAAGGGATTGAAGTCTTTTACGGTTAATAAACAACTTACCCCCCGGCATATGCGATGGTCCTAGTTTCTGTCGCGTTTTAACTTCACAATCTAGTATAGGCTAGGGTCGCTACAATTGCGCCCCGATGCCCTGAGTAGGAAGCCGGAGGACGTGCCCAAGGATGAGATAGACGAGAGGTTGTTTGGTGAGGAATAAGATCCTGCTATATCGCAATATTTTCGTCAATGGAGCTTTCGTCTTGGAAGACGTGGAGGAGGAGGTCTTTGTTGGATCAGAGTGTCTCTGTGAGTTGGAAGTGATGGATGAAAAGTCAACGGATGACTTGGTTACGGAAAGTTATGGGAAATCTGTCTTTCTGCAGGACTTTGTGGCTTGTCTCTCAGACCCGGAAACGAAGGCATGGTCTAAGGAGGTCGAAGAGTATATGTGTAAGGGTTCTACGAGGTTAACACGCAGGTAGGCCTTGTTGGGAACTTGTAATATTCGACAAGGAGCAAGAAGACTGAGCCAGTCTGGAAGCTAGACTGGGCATGACTAAATACA
>MU859514.1:0-11427 GCA_033297205.1 Pseudoneurospora amorphoporcata
TTCCGCTCCGCTTAGCTACAAGTGCATAGTTCACTGTAGCGTCCCTATACTAGTACTATCATCATAGGCTAGTTAGGGTATTGCAGCAAACAAGATATCTACTTTTTGTCCATTTTTATAAAGGTTTTGCTAAGAATATGTTACAGGTCTGGCGCTCAGTACTAGCATCTGGCACACAGTTAGCCAGACGACGAGTGCCGGCAATGCACGCCAAGCCGGCAAGGTACCGGCAGGCCTAGAGCCCGTTGGTCCCCTCCAGCCTCCATACGGTTACATGCTTAAACCGTGGGGCTGCCTTAGGCAGTCAGCACCCATACCAGCGCACGGCCTTAAAGGATAGGCGACAAGGTCCGCCCTACCGGCTAGTCTTTCTTCTCTTTTCTTTTCATAGAACCTTAATTAATTATCCTAGTGTCAGCACTTGCGTACCGCTCTACTATCCTCTTACAAAATAGTAGACATAAAAGTCTAGTATTGATGGTAGTGAACCACAGTGAGCATGTGGCTCGTGTGTTCAGACTATTTTTCACACACCTCAGCACCTCAGAATTAGCATCCCAGAACAGCAAATCCAGCGTTGGCTGCAGAATGGACACCTCTAAAATTTGCCTTCAGATATAGCGTGGTCCCTCGTCAGCCGAACCCCCCTCGCTAAGCCCTACAGGCTAAACCTAAACCGGAGCCGATTCTGGCGCTGACGCAAATGCGCAGCGACGATTACGGCTCTCCTGCGAGTCATCCACGTGGCCTGACCCGGGCAGATTGGTCTTCCTTGCAGCCAACCCAATCGGCTTATGGTCAGCGGCTCCACAGGCGAGCCTTATGGCGAGCTACGATGACCGTGTCCTTTTAGCAAAGCAGCACTGTATGGCTTTCATCTTTGAAGTAGCGATCTACCCGAGTACCCACGCGTAAGGGAGTCTCTGGAATGGTTACATATGTACCTTCCTAGTTCTCCACGGTGATGATTTCCCCTCGAAATTTGAGCTTTTCTCAAAGATGCAGATCTCGTCCGCTCTGATGACAATGATCATGGCCGCCAGCGGCGTCAGCATTGCCCAATCGCTGCGGGGCCAAGCCCAGAACTCCGCCGCCCCCACTGTGAGCAGGGGGTCAGTGCATGCTAGGCGAAACATACATTACAAGCCGAATGGCCCGCTATCCCGAGCTAAGGCGTATTTAAAGTTTGGCGAGACGGTACCTTCAAATCTTGTGGCCGCGTTGAGCCTTGCTGTTGCTGGTGACATTATTGTAAGGTAACATGTTCGACGCGATAGAACGGGCAGCCACGTACCCGCGCCGAAATCCGCCTGGGTGGGCCCTCCTGTGGCGGTGGTGCACTATTTCCAGTGTCAATTAGACGCCTACGTAACGCCATACACATAGCCTTGCGACCTCTCCGCACATATAACAAGGAGTCCATTCCGAGATCCACTGCCTATTTTCTCGGAAAAGCAACTACACTGCCAGTCCCAACTCATGTTATTTCACCGGCTCCTCCAGTCCCCCATCCCCGGAAAGACTCTCTCATCCATCCGCCCGCGCCTTCACCGTCACCTCACCTTGCCAACCCAACTTTCACTCCGTACGCCGCAGCGCACCATGTCCTCAGCAGCAAGCGCCATCCACACAGATCTCGAGGGCATGCCCAGCCTCGACAAATGGGGCTGGGTCATCTACCGCACGACGTACGGCAACGACGACGCGTGGGCGCGCTTCCGCGCCCGCGTCGAGCGCGAGTCGCGTGCCTCGATCTCGCGCTCGGATGCGCCCGAGATTGCCGACAAGCTCGAGTGGACCTGGGTCGAGGACGCGGCTGCGCTGGACGGCATCCCGCGGGGTGCGCTGCGGGAAAGGTTCAGGGCGTGGGTGGGTGCGGAGAAGGAGCGGATGCTTACCGCGCGGCGCGCCGAAGGGCAAGAAGCGCTCGAGTTCGATCCGGCGGCCGTGCCGAGGTATGCGTTTTTCGTCCAGGTGGATGAGGAGGCGTTGAGGAGTGTCACAGGGGAGAAGGAGTGGGATGCCCGCGGGGCGCACGTCAAGTTTGTGGATGCCGGTTGGAGGCCCCTGGCCGAGGCATTCCCTGACATGGACGAGAATGAGGAGGACGAGAGCTACGAGGAGATTGACGAGTGTCGCGAAGAGAATGTCGGGTGGATGCAAATTTCACCGTACATGCTCAATGCGGACTTCTACGATGTGTGGTGCGGTGTTGTGGATATCTGGCACGCTTTCTACAAACGTCCGCCCAAGACGGTCAACTGGTAAAAGTCTCTGGCATGTATCTACATGATCCCCCCTTCCCCATGTGCTCTTACACCTATTGTGGCGGATCCTCGAACGGATAAATCATATTGTTGATATTGTTCTGAATCGCGTTGATGCCGTCGAGTATCGTCTCGCGTTGATTGCTCGTGGAAGACCTGAAAGCCGTCTGAACTGCTGTTGTCTGGTTTGTGACGACTTCCCGCTGATATTCAGACACTTGGCTCATATAGTGTGGATCTGGAGAAACAAAAGTCAGTCAACACTCGGTCCCAATGTGAACGCTGTATTGTGGACATACAGAATTCATCCCAGTGAGCGACTAGTCTAGAGACATCGTAAGCATTGCGTCCTTCTCCGCTTGCAGAAGTCATGGACATTCCATGTACTTACCCCTGCGCCTCTGGGGTCTGGTTTTCCGTGTCTCGAAGTACGTTTCTCACAGTTGCCACGACATTATCTTGGCGTGTGATGACGTCCGCAAGATTCAGATACGTGAATACCGCCTGAATCTAGAGTTTTCTGTTAGCTTCATGTACGACATAACCTTTATTTTTGCTCTGAACAGAATGCCAGCGGTCTGGATGGTGCAGGGGGAGAGATATTAAACTTGCCTCTTGAAGCGACTCCAGAATCTCTGTCGTCGCGTCTGCGTCACCAGCAACAGACCTGTCGATCAAACGGCGCAGGCGATCGTCGCTCATATGGCGTTTAAAGGCTTCCATCTCGCCCTTGGCTCCGTTAACAGCCTCATTGAGTAGCAGGAAGTTCGACGGACTGGTATTGGAGCCGAGAGCTTCAGCCATAGCCTGTGACGGCTGGCGAGTCCGGAAACTATCACCCACCGCCACCTCGGTGGTCAATCCCTGCGCATTGTCCCACGTGTTTCGCCAAAATGATTCACTGACTGCTGGTGTCCTCGTACGATCTCCATTCGGGATAGGATTGGACCGAGGGTGCATGACGTGCCCTGTGGCCCAGTGCATGCCATGGCTAGCGACCGCAGCGTACCGGCTCAGCAAGAGGATCTGTAAAAGGGTTCTGTTAGTTATCCAACCATATAGCGCGCGGATAAAAAACTGGTTGCGGAGAAGCCTACAGGAAGAGCGTGCTCGACTTCTGTGTTCGCCGGGGGCTCTTCAGTCTCGATGCGGAATCCCTGCAACCGCCGCCGATCGCACTCACGCTGCCGCATCTCATAGTACTGGTCCGAGAGGCCTGCGAGCCTGAATAGGAGGAGCCTCATGTATTGCTGGCGCGTAGGGTAGGCTCGCGACCAGGTTTCCATAGGGTTGCCCTCCAGTGTTGTCCACTTGAAAGGCCTGCCGGGGCCGCGTTTCTCTATGACGCTCAGGCTTCGCTTTGACACAGGGGTGTCGGGAACTCCGTAGTCATCAGTGGTACCGGTGCAGTAAAGGGGGTTGATCTCGCAGGTTGTCTTCTCGCATGTGCCTTGGGTGGTGGAGGATCGCTGACCTTGCAGCAGCCCGCCAAGTGCCGTCCCCCTTAAGTGTTGGAAGGCATCTTATCAGCACAAGCAGGTTGAAGTAAGAAGAGAAAGGGCGGTAGAGCCGAACTCACAGTGACAAGTGAGGAGTCTGTCGCCTTGCGGATCCAGCGCGACGTTCACTTCGTCCTTCTCGCAGTTGGCAACGGGGCAATCAGTCAAGCTCCCTCTCCACTGGCAATCATGTAGCAGGGTGTCAGTGGGACAGCAGTACTGCTCTTGAAGTTTGATGTGTCATTAGCTTGCAACGTTCCATTGAAATGGCTCTGGGAACATGGACCTACTGCTAGGGTGGGAGATGGTGCACCCGTCATGGGACGAGAGCATCGACTTCCTGCCGAGGGCACAACTGTCGCCGCTGGATACAGATGTCAGCTTTCCGTTGGAATCCTGGCAGTCTCTCTGCAATTCAGCAGTGAGTGATAAGAAAGAAAAAAGCTCTCACCACTTCGTCCAATAGCAGCCAGAGATGACGTTCTTCCAGTCACCTGCCTCGCAGCAGAAGGCCTTGCCGCCTCTGGAGCATTTGTGGGTGCTGCTCTCAGATTTGAATCCTCCTCCCCTGTCCGTGCAACGTCGCGTTAATTCCTAAGATCGTTATGAGAGGGCTGTCTGTGGCCGACTGACCAGGAGGACCCATGGATCTTTTGCTCGCCTACATGGCACTGACCGTTGCAATCGCCGCCGCTACCGCGCCCTGTTCATCAGATCATGGTGTGAGTCTTTGTAGCATCAGGTAGAAACAGGGCAGGACTGAAACAAACATTGGCAGTTTTGGGGGTAATAGTCTCCCGAGCAGCAAATAGGCTTGCCACCGTTCTGTATTCGACGCGTCAGCCTCTTTCCCCCGGCCAAAGGCACAGACGCTCGCTCACCTTGCATCCCGCCTTATCCCATCCAATGGGGGCCTTGCCGTCCGGACAGCGCACATGATTGTTGTCCAGGTCACTCTGGCTGCGACACTCGCTCTTCTCGTATAGGGCGCAGTCCTTGCCGGCAAGAGCATTGTGCGTTTGGGCAATGTTCACAGAGTTTTGTTCGAGTGCGATTGGAGTCGTGTCAATGTGCGAAACCTGCTTGCCGAGGAAGCCCGACATAGCCGTGAACTTGTCGTCGTCGGTGTCCGCCGCCCAGATGAGTGAGCCCCCGAAGCCGACGCTATTGGCCCAGTCGATCTTCTGGCCAAAGGTGTCTTTGTCGTCGTACGAGATCCACTGATTCTTGTCGAAGACGAGGTACTTGACAGCAGCCGTCTTGTCCAAGACAGGCTTCAAGTTCGGCACCTGTTTGAGAATGGCTTCAATCTCGTAGTACATGAGGATGCCGCTCGTCTTGGAACAAGGTCCCTCACGGGCGCCCCCCAGAAAAGGGCACCCCGGCGTGGAGCAGCTCGGGTTGCTGAGTTCGAACGATCGTCCATAGAAACCGTAGCCAAGTGCAACCTGCTCGGGCTTGACCCCAACACGCCAGAGAAGCTCCGCGGCGAGCTTGATCTCTGTCAGGTTGGTGTGACCCTGAGCAATGGCTCCGATTGGATTATTCCGGTCCCTGGGCGAGCACTTCTCAGCATCAACAGCCTGTAAAAGAGCGTATTTTGCCAGACCTACCACGTGCCATGGAGATCGTAGCTCATGAGGTTTGTCCAGTCGGCATACTGCAATAGGCCAGGGAGATCAAACCACTTGAGGTACCAGTAAGAAGACGGAATGGTGAAAGTCAAACCCAGGCGCCTGGGGGAGCCATTGAATGTCTGGCGCAGTGTTTTCATCAGCCTGGTGAAGTTGTCCGTGTCCTCTGGCTTGCCGCCACGGTCCGGTGCACCAGGGTATTCCCAGTCGATGTCTAGCCTATTGAATAGTCAGCAGAGCCATCGGTATACACACCTGTTTGACGGCGTTTCTTCTGAACTTACCCATTAAACCCCCATTTGTTACAGAACTTGACAACGTTGTCGGCGAACTTTTGCCGATTGGCCTCAGTCGATGAAATCTCACTGAGCAATGGCTGAGTGACTGTTCCGTTGTCGGAAAAGGTCCAGCCTCCAACTGAAATGAAGACTTGCAGCTGCGAGTTGTACAGCTTCGCATCTGTAGCCAGCTTGAAGATGCCCTCCTCGGTTTCCGAGTCCATCACCACTAGCTCGTAGGACCCAGGCGAGATAAAGGCAAAGGCATAGTTGAGATGGGTCAGCTCACTGAGAGGAAGATCAGTGGGCGTTTTGTGATTGCAGGTCGAGCGATAGCTCCATGATTCGTAATATCCAATGACTGCGTTTGAGAGGTACTGTCAGTGCTCAGTGAAATAGACTTGCGCGCCTACTTGGAGGCTGTGATATTGCAAGTGCAACGCACCTTTGCTCAGGGCCTGACCCTTGGGAGAAGCGGGCGGTGAGGGACTGAGAACGCAGTTGGACTGGCAGCCCGTCGTGCAAAAGTCCTACCATGACACAACGGCGTTGTAAGTCAGATGGCCTCAAGGTTGACAATGACTGGCAACAGACAAGTGACCTACCTTGGTTGTTCCGCAGAAGCCATACTGGCTGCAGCAGGTGTTTAAGGGGCACTTCTTTCCTGCCGGCACGGCGTACTGTCCACATTCCGCGTGAGCATTGCAGTTTGACATGCAGCCAGTTCCGCAATAGGTGGGCCCATAGCCACAGACACCGGTCGCGCCGCAGCAAGCTCCGTTGGCACATGGACGGCCACTGGCACACAAATAATCCTCGCGACGGCTGAGGGTAGAGATATTGGATGGTTCGGTCCATTCGTTGTCGGCAACTCCGTGAAGTGATCTTGGAGAGACAAGACTTGGGCCTGACATACGAGACCCGTCTCTTCCGAGATAGAAGCCAAAGGCAAGGACGGAGACCATGCTTAGAAGCGTCAGACCGAGGCCGGCCCGGGCCCTCTTCCAAGGCGAGGCCATCGCCACGAGTAATAAGAGGACGCAAAGACCGGATGCGATGCAAAAGAACGACGCCGAACAAGATTAGCGAGGCTGCTTAGATCAACCACTGCTCTCTGATCGATTGAAGGCCCCCTTGGAGACTTATAACAACGCAGAACATGGTGTGAGAGAGAGAGTGGAGTGGACAATACACGCGGAAGACATTCCGTCTCTTACCCCGGAATATTTCTTCTACGCTCTATTCAGGAACCGTGCATATGAGGCCATGACACGGAGTCGCAGATGACCCAGGCGCCTGTCCTGAATGGCCAGAATCGCCCGACTGCTACCATTATTGTCGTCAGCCAGCGCGCTTCTGACGCGAAAATACCATCACCATCTGCCCGCCTCTGTGCGCCCGTTAGCTTCATGTTGATAATCAATAGTTCATTCGATTCGTGGTGATCCGGTGATGAGGAGTCATGGCGTCGTTGATCTAACTAACTCAACAACCAGCGAAAGGTTGTGGCAAAAGCCCAGGAATACACTGGGAGAAGCAGATCCAGGAGTCGAGAGTACGAAGGTGGGGGGGGGGGGGGGCGCTAACCCTGCTATATCTTAGGTTTGAACTGACATCCCACAATTCGTGGTGATGCGGTGATGAGGAGTCATGCCGTCGTTGATAGCCCCATTCGTGGAAAGCCAAGAAAGCTATTAAGGCTAGGTTTATATTGTGTTCGGCAATTGCCCTTGTGACCGGGTCCAATAGGCATTGGGCCATGGAAATGGGCGCATAGGCAGTAATATTGCTACCCTACTAGCTCAACAAGTCGAATGCTGGACTTGCATCTGGACCTGCTTACGGCCCTGCATATGTGCATCACCTGCGAGTCATCCTCATACTCTACCGGTAAAAACACCGACCTTAACCTGCCCTAACCCAGCGTTACCTAGGTGCGTTAGCCGCCTCACTTGGTACAGTCCCGGGACAGACCGTAATGATGTCGTCAGATCGGGAAGGGTTATCGCCTTATTGTCTTGTAAGAACGGCCAATATATCTTGTCGGTCAAGGTATATACGCATCTCTAGCTCTCGTAGATTCCCAGCTTGCATATGTTTGACGTCTTGTACAGGAACGGACTGTTGTCGGCTCGTCGTCAACCAATTCCAGCTTCTCTCCGGTGATACTCCTGCACGAGTCACTGGCAGACATCATGAGAATTCCTCATCGTGAAGTTCTTTCCTTGCTAGCTGTACTCGCCCTAGGCGTGCACGGCCAGCAGTTGAACGGAACCATCCGCGGCCTTGACTACCCTGGTCTCAGTTCCGGATGCCTCACTGCTCTAAACACCACGGTCGCCGCCTGTCCTGCGTTCCTCGCCAGTGTTTCCGTCGACAACCCCCGCCTCAACACTGATCAGCTCTCGGCCTTGTGCACTACGGCCTGCCGGACCGGTCTCACAAGCGTGCGTAGCACTATTGCCGCAGCTTGTAAGGCGGCCGCAGACACGATCGAACTCCCTGACGGGGTTGTCTATCCCGCCACTCTAGTCGTTGACCGGTTCCTTTATACATACGATCTTTCCTGTCGGAAGGATACGTGAGTTTCTCTCTTCCCGATTGCCGGAGAATAAGCTTCCTGGGTACTCTCAGAGCCTACATCGCGCAGCATCTCACAAGTCACTTCGTTAATCTAGGTCATCTGGCCGGTATTGTGATGAGCTGTTCTTCTCGTGGCTTGCCTCTGGCAATGCTACAACCGCGGGAGCGAACTGCTCCGACTGCTCACTTGGCGTAGTGCAGATCCAGCTCAACTCGCCGTTTGGGTATGACGACGATTTTGCCCTGGGCTTTAAGTCCGCAACAGCAAGTTGCAGCTCAGCTGGGTACACCTTCACAACTCCAGCAACATACGCTGTCAAGACCAACCTCCCCAACGCTACGGAGGATGTCAGCACTCCATCATGCTCCAAGCCCTACGTCGCTGTAGCTGGAGATAGCTGCGATGCCATCGCCCTCGCCAAAGGAGTCTCGACATATTCAATAGTCAGAGCCGGCGGCCTGTTGCCGGACTGTAGTAATCTGCAGGCTGGAGCGTCACTCTGTTTGCCCAGCCCCTGCACCCTGTATCGCGTGCAGGAGGGCGACACTTGTGCCAGCATCGCCGCAAGTCGCACTGGCCTTACTGGAATAAGCTTGCTGGCATGGAACCCCAACATCAGCCCGATATGCAGCAACATTGCCGATCTTGTCGGTACATTGATATGCGTCACGTCAGTACCCACACCACCAGAATCCCCAAGCCGCATGATAACAGGTCTAGAACTGACAGTGTTTGGCAGTCCGCCAGGGGGTACTACCAGCGACGTTACCATCACTGCAGCTCCGCCGGCAACTACAACACCAGCGACTGCTGTGCCTAGGCCGACGAATGCTCACCCCAATTCTACAGCGCGATGTGCGAGCTGGTATTATGTCCAGGACGGAGACTACTGTCAGAGCATCTCGATCCGGCAGAACATTGCCCTTCCAGACTTCTACTTTTTGAACCCAGGTATTGACGCTAATTGCACAAACCTCTGGCTCGATACTTCCTACTGCGTCAAAGCCGTGGGCGACATCAACACTTATTCGGGCTATCCGTATTCGACATCAGCTATCTACTCGCTCACTTCGTCCGCCTACGTAACAACAACAACGAACGTGACGACAACCGCACCGAGTGTGACACCCATCGTCGCTTTGCCTCTTGCTCCGGGAACAAAAGCCGGCTGTGATGCTTACGTTGAGTACAAGGCCCCTGATCCCTATAGAGACCAGTCTGAATCGGAGGATGTGCGCCTCGTCACGGAGCACATGAACAGCTGTGACTTTGCCTCGTCAGCATACCCGGTGTCGCTCGATGATTTCCTGTCGTGGAATCCCAGCCTGGCTTCGATCAGTCCCTGCTACTTGCAGCCAGGATATAGTTACTGCGCTTTCGACAAGACTTCCTATATTGGTGAGTACAAGCAACCCCCCTTCCGTGACTACCGTCCAACAAGACAGGACTAACAGATTGCTTCGCCGGTCAGTCCCAATTCCAGCTAGCTTGTGTGTAAACATCACAACTGCTTACCCTGGAACCGTCTCAACATGTTCTTGCTTTACGACTGTGATGGGATATGACGCCAACTGTGAGTAGTACACAAACGCACACGAAAACAAATGCCGCAGTCAAAGCATAGTCAGCTAATCGAGCCTGACATCTACACAGACACCACCTGCGCTGATGTTGCCGCGGACGCCAACATCAAAACATCCGACCTAACCGCCTGGAACCCTTGGATGGGGAGCAACTGTGACAAGGGCCTGTTTGCAGGCCTCACGGGGACGCAGGAGCGAGCTGTCTGCATCGGCGTCAGAGGCTAGTGAAGATGTCCTCATCTAGACGGGTGGACCTACTGATGGGCACCCCCCTTCAATCGGCACAGTCTGAGACATCCACCTACATTTGTAATTGAGCCACCACATCCACAATAGGCCATTTTTATATACAAAAAAGTGTGCAATCAATCCTCCTAATGCACGTAAATGCAATCAAGCCCAGAAGTAAGTAAATCCTGCGCTTGCGCGACAACCTCTGGCTGTAGAGCTGGCTCCGCAGGCTCAGGCCCCCCTGGGCCTTCCAGGGAGCCGTTTTTTGCCTCTGTAATCTCTGCAAGGCGAACAAAGCGCTCATTTCCACCGATTTTGACCCTCTTGTGAGTACGTGGCTTGAAGGCCTGTAATTCTTCGTCCTTGCGTGCCAGTTCACTGCGTAATTGAGCCATCTCCGTAGTGTAGTAATCGAGTGAACGCTTGAGCTTCGTAAAGAGGCACCTGACGTCCCTCTGGCTACGCGAAAACGTACTCCGAATAGCCTTCTCGTACTGCTGGAGGTCCTGAGCCCTGCGAGGAGTCACCCAGACTGCGAGTTCTGGTGGTTCTGGGTCCCGAGGTGGAGTGCTGGGCCTGGCCTCGGGTTCAATGACTGCCTCGGGGTTTTGTAGGATCTGGTTGCGGTTAATGGGCCAGATTCCGGTTTGCCGGAAGCCAGAGCGCAGGTTAGCACTACGAACACCACGGGCAGAGGCGTCTCTATAGTTCCGCAGGAATCGTTGCTTGTTAACAGGCGCGGAGCCGCTGAAGTCGGCCAAAAGGGCCGTACCCTCCCTGAAGTACTGCTTTACCGTAGCAAATATGCTCCGATCGAGAGGCTGCGTCTTATGCGAGGTGTGGGAAGGCAGGAAGAGGAGCTAGACCTTGTGGAGGTATGCTATCCGTAGGAATTCGTCAGTAGTGTGGCTTGCGTGCTCGTCGAGAACGAGGAGACGCCATTCCCCTCTGTTTTCGGGCTGTGTTTCCGGTAGATAGATTTCCTTGAGCCATTTGAGCGCAACCGTAGCATTGCTCCATCCTGTGGTCGAGTAGTCATACTTCCAGCCAGGCAGTTCCTTCTCCTTCTCGAAGTTCTGTGAAAACCACTGCCCTTGAAGCGATGCCCCTGTGAAGACAATATCGCCCAGGAACTAGGAGACTGTCTAAAAACTAGGGGGAGAATATCTGCGTCATCGCCCTTCGTCGTCGTCGATGAGGCAAGATAGAGAAAGGAAGAGCAAGTTAGAAGAAGGAAAAGTGAGGAAGATGAAGGTAGTGTCACACGGACATTTGCCTACAGTTCTGGGTTAGGGTTTCCAAGGCTAACAGAACCTCAACGCTTGACGTCAGCCTTATAAGTGCCGCTGTA
>MU859515.1:0-11423 GCA_033297205.1 Pseudoneurospora amorphoporcata
GGCCACTGAGCATCTTGAGGTTAATGCTAGGCGTTGAGGCTCTGTTGAGTCTTGCGATCCTAACCCCTGGACTGTGGGCAATGTCCGTGTGACATTTGCGCTCCACTCTTTAGCGGTTATAGAAGGAGGATTTGTGCCGAATTCTTGTATCTAAGTAGCTGTCGCACGTCTCATACCCTTCGGGAGGTGGAAGTAGACGTCAAAAATCATCATCATTATCATCATCATCACCGACGCTGGAGCAATTCGAAGATCTGTTGGACACTATGAACGCTCTTTCTCTTGTCCAAAACTTCAGCATCTATCTCAACATGTCCTCAATTCCGCCAGAGATCCTACGTCAAATATCCTTGCTCCCATCACTTTTTTCGCCTACCAATTTTTGCAGGCGACTGAAAACAGACGGCCGGCGTGCAAACCTTAGGAGCGTATACTGTGGTCAAGGCGGCCAACGTATTAACTCGGGCGCAACTACCAAAATATTGAGTGCGGCTTCTTGTACTGCCATTCTTAGCGTACGGCCATCATCGCAGTTGATGGGTTTTTAAAACACTGTGCAACTACGGACGGAGAACTCAATGCATGGAAGGGACGTGAGGTGTGCATCCCTGCAGGGCAGCTCAGATGCTGAGGTTCTTGAGCTTGTCCAGCAGGAGGTTGGAGGGCTTGTCACTGTCCGTGATGCTGGGGACAGGAGCGGGTTCACCGAACCCGCTGGTATTAGAAGGAGGGGCGATGTCGATGCCGATATCAGTGATGTAGCCCCAGCTCGACACGAGGTTGAGCTTCCACTCCACATTGACACCGGGCCATACGGGACTGCCCTTGACACCATAGTAGGTACCGGTCTCCGGGTTGACGGCCTCCTCCATAGTGCACTTGAGCTTCGCCGTAACCACGAGGTTCGCAAATACGCCGCTGTAGCCAGTGGCTCGCATGACGTAGGCCAGTGTCTTCTCAGGCTCACCAGCGATGGTGACCTTGCTGCCCTTTGCAGCGTTGATTGTCCACCAGCAGTCCTCCTCCGACTCGCTGATGAGAGACGGGTCCTGTAGAGGGACTTCGAACCCGGCCTCCCTCGCGGCCTTCTGAAGGTGCTTCATGAAGTCCGGAGAGATGGAAGCATAGTAAAACGTATTACCATACTTGTTCTCTGAGGTGGTGTCCCTCGGAGCCTGTGCAGGGACCAACACTTCGTTCAGCGTAACATGGCCAGACGAGACACCGGAGGCACTGAACTTAATCTTCACATCGAAGTACCTCTTGCTCCCTCCGTCCTTGACCTTAGTACGAGTAAACTCGCTGGTGTTGTCCTTTACATCATCAAACGTGATCTTGAGTTCGTTGATGTTGCTGTCGACCCATTCCCCGTTGTTACGGGGACGAACAACCTTCGTGGGCTTGGCACCCTTGGCTTTAGGAGAGGTGGATATGGTAGGCGTAGCAATGGCGGAAGGGGAGGAAGTAGGGCGTGCTTGGCCCTTGGGATTCGCATTAGCAGCAGTAAGTTCCTCCACCTGAGTCTGGAGAGCCCTAACAGCCCTGACCACGCCCGCCACCCCTTGACGTATGTTCGCATCGACTCGATCGAGATGGGCGTCAAGGTTGTCGAGGCGTTCGGTAAGCATGGTGCGGAAAACCTCCACAGCAATCAACTCGTTGAGGGCAGGAGCAGCGGCGGCCTCGGGGATCGGGTCGCCCAAGAGGCGGGCGTAGCGGGCGAGCGTGAGAGTGCAGGTCGCGCAAGGGGGGAGGCGCATGCCGCTGGGAGAACGAGAAGAGTTAGGGAAAGACGAGCAAACGACAATAAGGGAATACTTACAACTCATCGTTGTCGGGCTCGATGCCAGCGACCCGGCAGCGGGCGTGGATGACACGCTCCTCAGGGGTAAGGGCAGCCATGGGGGACAAGAAACTACAGGGACGCAGGGTGAAAGCTTCTCGGCGGCGACGGAAAGAGGAAGAGAAGATGAGGAAAAAGAGGAGGGAAGGGAAGGGTTCTTATACCTGAAGGGGAGGACCATCCATGGATTCTGGAGCATAGACTTACAATAATATTTACGTCACTCGCAATCGCTAGACACGATACATGTACGACTCTCCGCTGAAATATTCACATTCATAACACCCACCGGCGTTTGGCATGGCCTCCCGTCGGTTATCCACCTTAAGCATCCAACGGCTTTTGCGCCCCCACCATGGCCACCTAGCGTTAGAATGAATCTTGGCTTCTCCTCAGTAATCAACGTCAATCCAGTTGTTGCTTCCACTCAGCCGTCCAAAAGACACCAACTTGTCCTCTGCCATGCGCGCTGTTAACTTCGTTTGCAGGTATCGGCGTGGCGGACATTTGTTGGATCAAACGGCTTAGAGAAGCATGCATCCATCCTTTTCCTGTCAGGTAGGCATGCATGGGGAAATGGAGAGCCGTTTGAAGCGTTCCCGTTGGGCATTGGTTGCCATAAGAGTAAGAAACACTAGCAGTCTCCTGCTTTCTTCATCCTTCTTCCTCCGTCCTGGTGATCAGTTTGGATTATAAAAACCTTTTCCCCCATAACCATGGACGTCCCATTTGATGTCCGGTTAAGTCGCATCCAGAAGAAAGAAAAGACGTACACACGGCAAACAAGAAGTACGCACTCAACATCTTATTCTTCTGCCTCCCGTGCATCCTCAACTTCCTCAAGCAATACCATCCAAACTCCCACGTCCGACTCGGAACCAACAGAACCATCCGCTCTTCCTACTTTCGCCGCTTCGATGCCTCATCCAAAGATGGAACGCTTATTAGAATCGTCCGTATCTGGATCAGCTGGTGACTTCTACCCGGACCGTGACGATAATCCCACGGCCAATTCGACATATCTCGTCCTCCACCAGCCCACCAACCTAGCCCTGACCTTGGTCGGCGGCAAGCTGACCCTTCACAAAGTCCCGGCCATGTTCGAAAAAGGCCACCCCCTCGAAAGCAAATGTAACTGGTACTGGCAATGTGTCGAAACGGACGGCTGGCTCGGGTTTCGCAATGCCGCGAGCGGACGGTTTCTCGGCGCCCCTTCGGATTATCATGGTGTTGGCAGTTTTGATGTTGCCAACGACGCCCATGACCGTTTACAGCGGCTGATATGCGTTAGGGCGGGAGGAGGTTGTGATCAAGGACCTGAGGCGCCGCAGCAGAGTGGGTACGTGATGAACTTCCAAAACTCCTCGCGACTTGTCAAGGCATGGATGGAGCCGAGCTGGAAAGAGAGATCCGAAATATCGATGACTTGGAAAGATGGGCAGGAGGGAACAGTGTGGAGGTTCGTCAAGTTTGTATGATATCTCGACCCAAGTCTTGTCACGACTATAATTGTACTTCTCTGGTGTTGTCACATCTTCCAAACTGAATCTATTCCAAGCCTTAATACTCAGTGACTTAATAAATTAACCAGTCCCCATCGTCACCGATGTCGCAAAATATTCCGCTGATTTTGCTGTAAGGTGATGGCGGCGTTAAGAGCGACAAGGCAACCACAGCTCTAAGATCAGAAGCCGGCAGCCTCCAACACCACTCAAAGTATGCACGTGCCCTATTTATAAGCCCGACTTTATACTTGTCTGCCTTGACTTAAGTGCATGCCTGAGGAACTAGGCAGACCAAGTGTGACAAGGGCAGAGTTCTGGGCTTGGAACAAAAAGTTCAATTCAGCTGATAAACTACTTTGGTCTCGAAAGCCTTGTTGATCCTTTCAACCTCCAGAGGAAGGCTAGACTTCAAGGCCTTCTTATACCAAAGAAGGTTGGTACGTTTCACACTATGGTTATGTTTCCCCGGTTAGTTCAGTATGGGGCATTCAGAGCCCAGAGGTCCTATCGACGTTGGACGCTCGGGCTCGATGTAGTAGGCGTCGTGTAGACGTACTGAACCTACCTCTACATAAGAGGTTGTAGTCCGAGACTTGTGCTCTCCACTCAACTCTCCCCTGTAAACTTAGCTGGTTAGACTCATTACATCTATCTCGCGATAGCCTTCTTCTCAGGACGCTGTCACTCCGACCTACGGCAAGCGGACGCTCACCGACAACCCAGGGGATCACAGAGCTCACCCGTGATGAGTTTTCATAGTGACATTTATACAAATAGATATGGAGCGTTCTTGTCGTAACTAATGGCCAGGGCGTGGCAAAATTGGCGGTGATCGGGCGGCTGAGGAACCGGTGTGGGATGTTCAATCACCTTAAGGCAGCCACGTGGCAAATCGGCCATTTTGGGCGGGGTCGGGCTGCAACGCAAGAGACGAACACAAAATGGCTATGACAACGGAGGGGGCCCTGATGCAGACTTGAGGCATTTCCAATACTGGCCCAGATGGCGTATTGTACGGATTGCGATCGTTATTTTCAAAACAGAGAAGCGCTTCGGCAGCATCGCCAGGACTCGAATCGGCATGCCTTTACCTTCCTCCCAACAAAAACGACAACTCCTATACGCCCTTACGCGCAGACAACAGCATCAGGTTCTGGAATAGCGTTTACAGGCTTTGGAGGCTCGCCAGCTAGCTTCGTGACTCAGACAGCCCGCGGTATGGCCGGAGATGATCCCTCTAAAGACCTAATAAGTTCTCTAAAAGGGTATGATCATTTCGCTCTCATTGTTCCTCCGTCTTCTGAACTTGCAAGTATTGACAATAGCCTCCGAATAGGCTCTACTCCAGCGGGGAGTACTCAGACCTCGTGATATCCTGCGAAGGAAGGGAATACCATGTGCATAGGGCCATCGTATGCACGCAGTCCGAGTTCTTCTCTGCAGTTTGCCGCGGAAGTTTTAAGGCTAGTGACAGTCCATACTCTAGCAACGACACTAAACTAACATTATATTTAGGAGGCACAAGAAGGAAAGATTGACCTCCCAGCTGATGACCCTCGGCTTGTCCATATAATGGTACATTATCTATACCACTTCGACTATGACGTACGGCTACAACACGAGCGTAGTGGTTTTGATGGGTTAGAAATGGACGGATGCGGAACCAACGTTAATGAACCGGCAGCGAACGCCCTTCTGACTCATGCAAAAATTTACGCCTTAGCAGAGAAGTACTTGATCAGGGGATTGAAGGCTGTCGCGCTTCGACAATTCAAGGCGGCAGCTACTATCTCCTTGGACATCGATAATTTCCTTGGAGCAGCGCTAGTGGTATACGAATCTACTATTGAAGACGACAGAGGCTTAAGAGATGTCGTCGTGGAAACCCTTTATAAGCATTCCGAATGGCTAGACGAGGAGAAGGTGCGAGATGTGGTTAAAGAGTTGGGAGCTTTAACGTATGATATGGTTATATATATGCGCCAAAGCGTAGGTTCTACTAAACTAGGTCTTAGATCAGTTAAAACGTTGACGAGATGGTCCCCGATGAGATCTGAGAAATGATGCTACCCAATCTGGAGATTGAGGCGCTGGAGGCCATTGCGAGTTGCTCGGCTTCGGCAGTTACTGTCCGGTTGTGCTCCCACCGCTCCGTCATTCTCGGGGTTGTAGCTACGGAACGGACGCGGAGGACAACTAAGTAGGTACCTACCCGGCACCGCTGGAGATATCTGAATTATACCATTTGGTAGTTGACAGTTGCTAGTGTGGCTGCCAAGAGATAACCGGCTTCTTCAAGCATCCACTGAAGCTGCCCGCTGTCGTGTTCTCGGCCTCAAGAATTTAGGGAACCGTCGCCTTGGCCGAATCCCGTCGGCGCTATCGCTTCTCCGACGTCACCTCCCTTACGTCAATATGTAAATAGTAATATGGGTTGGTACTCGCGGGTATTCGCGTCTACATATAATCGCAACTTCCGCACAAACCGAACCAAATGAACCTCTCCTTCTATCTATGCCTTTCCGTTACTAGAAATAGATTCCATGTCCATTGATCGACTATGACGGGGTCCACCACTCCGAGTCGCGATCCGTAGTGAGGCTCTCAAGGAACCCAGGGTCCTGTCTCAGGGGCTTTGTTTTTTAATCGCCAACGACAACACCACGGTTACCTTTGACCCGCCTTATCGACCTCCTGCCCGATAAATACGATTATCACCTCACTCATATACAAACGGCGCATCTCTCCTTAACCTATACTCCCCGTCTCCCTGCCATACGACTTCATAGCCCAGCGTGCCTTCTACGATCGCCAACACTATCGGCACCGTCATTGACTGCCCCCTCGCTGCTAGCGCTCCTGAGACCTTTTTCCTGATCGTCAGCGTACTCAACGCCCCATTCACCACGCCATTAATGGTCGGCGGGCTATCCTCGCTCTCCATGACGACGTGTGGGATCCATTTGCTGATGTACTGATCAATGAGCTTCAGCGAAGAGCCGTGACTCCCATGAATGCTGATCCAACTAGGCTTTCTTGAGTTGTCCCTGATTGGGTTTGAGTTGTCCTGGATAGTAATATGGTAGGGCGGTTTCGAGCAGATTTCGGAGAGCGACGGAAGGGAGGCGACAGTAGGGAACTAGCTTAGTTTTGGCTGGGCAGAGGACGCGGACAATGTCGTAGTCGTCTTCGAGTTCGCGGCCGTCACCTTTCTCTTCTCGTCCCTCACGCTAAGCTGCTTCAACCCCGACTCCAACTCCGTCGCCGTTCCCGCTCCCTTCCCCGGCTCGGGTTTCGAATCCTCCTTTCCCTTTTCCGTCGCCTGGAAACTGCACAACGGCAAACTCTTCTTGAACTCCTCGCGAACCGGATCCAATCCCCTGTTGAACGCCTTCCTCACAAAGAAGAAGTATTCCGGCAAGTATATGAAGAACCCCTTTCTCTCATCCGACCAACTCGTACCCACCTGAATATTCTCCCACACGTCCAACATCACCCTCAGCTTCCCCCCGGCTTTGATTAGGTGGGTGAGTAATTTGCCTATCCAATCATCGCTCTTTAAGTTATCAAAAATCAATATACATCAATAGTCTATGCTATCACGATTTCGGCGGCCACTTTAACGATTGTAGGGTTCTGTTATTCGCCGAATTCGTCCAGGAGACGCTGCCAGTCGGCTTCGACAATAACTTCGTGCCCGAGGTCTCGGCTGAGCAGGGCAAGTTGGCTTTAGATGACCGATATTTCGGAGACGAAGTACTAGGTAATGAGTTGGGCAATGGAAGGGGGGTAGTAGGGGGGCCTTAACACAGGTAGGTCAGCCGAAAGTTCGAGTATATTTTCCTAATTAATTGATACCCTAATTATCCCCGTTTGTTTCTACTTACGGCTCTGCGGTTGACTTGAGGTTCGTCATGTTTTCTAAGTCTTTTCTTGGACCAGAGGGACAAAGAAGGCGAGAGAGAGAAGATGTTGTCTTGAAGAAGGAAACAGAGCTACGAACGATCGCGGGGAAAAAGCTAGCTAAGCGTGGTGGTGCTGGGAAGAAGTGGGCCCAGTCCGGCAGGCACGGCTGACCGTGAGCCGGCTGGGCACAAGACAGCCCCTCCAGCACCAGAAAACAAAGAAACGACTATCTATCTATCTATCCCACATATCGCCATCTCTGTTGAAGGTTTACGTTTGCTTGCATCGAAAAACCCGTGCTCCAGCCCCTGTTGTCTCTCATTAGTCTTTTAGGTCGTCTTGGGAGGTGATGCCATGCCTAATTGTTGCACGAAATGTTCGTGTGCCATCTTATCCAGTCCTTTCGTCAATCCATCAGCAACCATATCCTTGCTGGCGACGTGAACTAAGTGGAAGTCTCCCTTCGCCACAGCGCTGATGATCCATTTATGGCGTAGATCTAGGTAGTAAGTGCGGGCAGTCTGGGCCGGGTTGAGCGCGATGTGCCTGGCATTTGCCGAATCTGTGAACAGGATTTGCGGCTCTAGCTGGTTGAATCCTGCTTCTTTCAGTACGTTTCTGGCCCAGTATAAAGCCTTTGCCGTAGGGGTGAGGTTAACGAATTCTACTTCCGAGGTTGACAGTGTAACCAGAGTTTGTTTCTTCGACCTCCAAGCAACTGGGGTGCCTGCTAGCATGACTACGTGTCCACCAACTGAAGCTCTCGTGAGCAGGTCGTTCGCAAAGGAGGCATCGCCGTAAGCACAGAGTTTCAGGTTGTCGATAGGGAAACGGCCCCCGCATTTCAGGCCTTTGTTGAGATTAGCGCTAAGATATCGCCAAAGATGCTGGTTCAGCTTCCAGTATTGTTCGGAAGGGCCAGCATTGGCTTCGCACAACCTCATGACGGTGTAAGTGATATCTGGTTTTGTGCAGAAGGATAGGAAGTTCAGACTGCCCGTCTGTTCCTGGTAATCTTTCGTTGTGCCGATAATCTCATTAACCTCCCATCCTAGTTTTGGTAGCTCGAACTTATTAGGCGGCCATAGTGTAGACACCGCGTTCAGCTTTCCCTTATCGAAACGCTCCATGATCTTCCTCAAATACACCTCTTGATGAAGGTAGATATAATGGTTAGGGCGATCCCTGACGATTGAGTATCCCAGGAAGGAAGAGGCATCACCGATATCCTTCAGCTCGAACACTATTCCGAGGGCACCAGCGACGGCATCGATGGCAGTCTGGGTTGGACCGGCGATCAGGAGGTCGTCGACGTAGAGGAGGATGATGACACCTGTCTTCTCGTTCTTGAAAACACAACTGTCCGTGGCGAATGGTTCGAAACCTAGGGCTTTCATTTCAGGGGTCACTGTTTTGTGCCACCAGATCGCAGACTTCTGTAAGCCATACAGGGCCTTGTTGAGGCGGCAAACTCTTCCAGTACCATCCTCGAAGCCTGTCGGCTGCTTGACATAAATGACTTCGTTCTTAGGTACCACGGCGTTCAGATATGCTGCCACCATATCGAATTGACGGCATTCCAAATCCATAGTCGCCACGAATACAATAAAAATCCTCACACTTGACGCGTAGACGACGGCTGAGTAGATTTCGTATAGTATATAGTTGCCGTACTCAAATTTTCCGCATACTACCCATCTTGCCCTGTTCTTAAGCCACTCGCCAGTTGATGTGAACTTCTGGTCTAGAACCCATTTGCCAGGGATAACCTTGACTCCTTCCGGAAGGTCAACGAGATCCCATGTGCCAAATGCCAGCAGTTTGTCCACCTGCTCCTTCATCGCCGGGTACCGCAAGGTCTTGAAATCGCTTCGTTTGACGGCGTCTTTGTATAACTTTGGTAAATAGGGTGCTTGACCAGTTGTGGCGGACAGGAGGTAGAAGTCAATCTCAACCAGGGGCTCTAGGTCCATATCTTCCAGGGCAATGAGAGCAATGGCTACATAGTGCCGTGCCACCTTATTACCCTTCATAACCAGTTTGCCGTCGAGATCGTATACATCCCACTGATCATTCTTGTTCCATGGCTCACGACGAGGTTTCAGAGATCTGGTGGGTGGTGGAACGGGTAGAGGGCTAGTTGCCTTGCGTTTTGATGGTCTGCGTCTAGGAGGGGGACATGGTGTATCCGGCATCGTAAACTCGCTATCCTCATCAAGGTACGCGCTTGGTATTATTTCCACGTAGTCTTCCATTTCAATATCCTCATCCGTTAGCAGTACGGGGTCCCCGGTAGGCTGGAGATCGGTAGGTAGTTGGAGCAGTCCATCGGGCGTGGTATTGGGTGTTGGGTAGGCTCCCGGGGCGGTTGGAGTTTTCCGGGTGGTAGTTGTAGACGTCGCATTCTGGTTCGAGGTGGACTGTGTTGTTGATATTCTTGGTGAGGAGGCGTCTCCTGTGTCTAGGCATGTTTCGTGCTCGAGTGTGAACGTAGCAGATCCCTCGTAGAGGTAGGCGTCGTCAAAGGTTGCTTCGAATGAGGTAGGAGTGAGATCTGTATCAATGGGGTTTAGCGGATGTCTTTCCTCAATGAATCTGGCATCACGCGCTCTGATGATTTTGCCGCTGTTGTTCAGTCTAATCTTGTAGACCTTTCCAGTCAAACCCTCGTATCCACATAGTTTTCCAACGACCGCCTTTGCCAACATCTTTCTGCCTTTAGGCCTTTGCTTTCCATCATCAATATGGATATAGGCTGTCGCTCCATATGCCCGTAAGTGACGGATGTTAGGTTGGTATTGGTCTGCTGGGTAGCCGACTGATCTTGTGAATACTTCTAGTGGTGATACGTTACCCAGTGCTGGATGGGGAAGTTGGTTGAAGACGAGAACATATGCAGCCTCAGCGAGCGGCCAGTACGATTCTGGAAACCCCGCTTCTAGATTTGAAGTGCGGGCACCCTCGACGATGGTGCGGCTATAACGTTCTGATATAGGGTTTTGTTCTGGGCATCCGGGAGCTGTGGTTACTAAGGTCTTGCCATGCTCCCTGCACCAAACTTTCAGCTTGTTGATAGAGAATTCTGTGCCATTGTCGATATGAACCACTTGGATGTGGATGCCGGTCTGTTTCTCCAGCCAGTCAATAAAGTGAATTAGCTTTTCGAAACCATCTGACTTCCTGTTCAATGTGAAGTACCACTGGAATCGTGAGTACCGGTCTATAATGTGCACAGCATGATTCTGACCGCCCAGCCCCTCTGGTTTGTGCGGGATTGAGTCAATGTAAATCTCGGCGAACACTCTGGAAGCGGGAGGTAGGGGGTCGTGTGAGATGATGTTGGAAGTCCGTGCCCAGGTTGCCCAGTGAATGGCACTGGGACGCCCATTCACCGGCACTCCCTTCCAGGTATTTAGGCTGCCCTGGTTTCCGTTTCTCCTCTTCCGTTAAACAACAACAACAATCAAGCCCTTTTTCGTTGTCGCCTTTTCCAGCCCACCGATAGATGATCTTGGTTGATTTGCCTAGGTGGCAGTAGTAGCACTTGTATGCCTCAGCCTCTTTCTTACTGATCGGGATTCCTGCTTTCTGACATGCTAACAGGACTCTTTGTACACCCGCGTGCATGAAACGGCGGTGCATGATGGCGTAGTTGACGGTGCCTAGGGAGGCAAGTGCGATGGTCTGGATAATTACGTAGATAGGGAACTCTTTCGGTTTAGGAACCGTATAGATATTGAGTAGTGCGATATTCATATGCCAACGAAACTGTGCGACTACCTGGCCGCTCTTTTCAATAATTATCTCATTGTTCTTGCCGCTGACGATAAAGCCTTCTCTCTTTAGTTGGCCAGCCGATACAAGGTTTATCGGTGTGTTCTTTGCCAGGATCACGTCATGTAGGAGGAGGTTGGCGGTTTGGTTGGTCGGATGTGTGCACAGGAGGTTGACTTTCCCCCCGTGTGTTGATTGTGCTCTACCTCCATTTGCGGCGCTGAAGGACATTGGTTTATCCAGTTTCTCGATAGAGGAGAACCATTTCTCGTCGTTAAAGAGGTAGTTGGAAGCGCCTGTATTGTGACAAGGGCTGTGATCAGGGCTTGGAACAGTAGTTCAAATTCAGCTAATAAACTACTTTGGTCTCGAAGGCCTTGTTGATCCCTTCAACC
>MU859516.1:0-11395 GCA_033297205.1 Pseudoneurospora amorphoporcata
CTGGCTCACGACGTGAGCCCTCTTAGCTTGTGAGCCCTCTTAGCTTGTGAGCCCTCTTAGCTTGTGAGCCTTCTAGTCTTCTGTCTTACTGGCCTTTATGGTTACATGGCCCCGCCTCTGTGTGTCCTGGTGACTTGGTTGGCCCGTGCCACTCGCTCAAGTTCGTAACAGAACGCCAGGCGCATTCCAAAACTACGTTAACGACATCTTACACAATATCTTAGATATCTACGCGACCGCCTACCTAGATGATATCCTCATCTTTTCGGATAACGAGGAAGAGCATCAAAAATAGGTAGACAATATTCTTGCCCGCTTGGAAAAGGCTGGCTTGTAAGTCGATATCGACAAGTACGAATTTTATACCAAGAAAACCAAATACCTCAGGCTGATCATTACGCCTAGCGGTATCGAAATGGACCTAGAGAAGGTCAAAGCCATTACGGACTGGAAGCCCCCAACGTCTAAGAAGTTTTTGCAAAGTTTCCTAGGATTTGCTAACTTTTATCGTCGTTTCATTAAAGGCTTCTCGATAATAGCGGCACTACTTTATAACCTTACAAAGAAGGACGCGGAATAGATATAGACCGCAACACAGCAATCCGCTTTCGAAGCTTTAAAGACTACGTTCACAAGCGGACCGACCTTGCGTATCTACGATTGGTTTAAGACAGTCGTCGAAACTGATGCCTCCAACTGGGCGTCTGGCGGTACCCTCTCCCAGTACGGAGATGACGGCGTGCTCTACCCAGTCGCTTACTTTTCGGTACGATACTTAGCGGCGGAGTACAATTACAATATCTATAATAAAGAGCTCCTTACCATCGTCAAAACTCTAGAAGAATAGCGCCTAAAATTAAAGGACGCCCAACAACCTTTCAATATCGTTACAGATCACAAGAATTTAAAGACTTTCACAACAAACAAGCAGCTCACACCCCGCTATATACGGTAGTCACAATTCCTATCACGCTTCAACTTTTTAATCCGCTATACACTGGGATCACAGAATCTTCGTCTAGACGCGCTGAATAGGAAACTAAAGGACGTGCCGCTAGATATAGATAATTACCGTCTAAAAGCTAGGAATCGTAAACTTATTAACCCAGCCCGCTTTAAGGATGGGTGCCTCTCCCTATCGGCTATAGCTACTAACGTCCTTGATTTCGACGAGGTCTTCCTACTATCCTTAAATACTTTAGAGGAGCCGGACAAGTCGACCGATAATATTATTAACGAAAGCTACAACTAGTTAACTTTAATGTAGGAGGCCGTTAACTGCCTAAGTGTTACGAACTTAAGCGGCACTAGGGTCGCCCAAGACCCGACCACTCACTGGCGATAACTAGTGTAATATCCGGGAGGTTAAGCACGTGCCAGAAGGGCGCATGCAGGTGCTCATTGACGTACGGGCTCATAGTGAGCCAAGCTTACGGTGAGCCGGGCTCA
The DNA here is from genome assembly GCA_033297205.1 of Pseudoneurospora amorphoporcata. Taxonomy (NCBI): domain Eukaryota; kingdom Fungi; phylum Ascomycota; class Sordariomycetes; order Sordariales; family Sordariaceae; genus Pseudoneurospora; species Pseudoneurospora amorphoporcata. The sequence continues at coordinate 1,450 of MU859516.1, forward strand.
CGGTAAGCTAACACCAGAGTAAGCCATCATACATTCCATAGGGTTTACGACCGCGTGAACATCCGAGGATAGATATCTCGTAGTAGGGCGAGGAGGTATAAAGGGACTACGGGAGGACTCAGATTGTTAGATAGTTCAACAGTAGTCAATTGATCTTTATTACTGAGACACGTATAACGCTACTATACTTGTTGTGAACCTTTTGGCTTCACCGAATAGCACTGATAGTCTTTACCTTCAGCTATCCCACTTAGGCAGATCAGACTGCCGTTCGTCACACTAAGAGATCTAGGCCACACTAAATAGCGCCCCCATATTAGAAAGAAACTAAAGGTCGCTTTCGCTAAATACTCCATGGCGGGAAGCAAGGCGTACTACAAAAGGAGGGTACTTATCGATCCTAATAATACCACTACCCACCTACTACTCATCCACTACGCTCACTCGTTACTAACGGCGGGTCACCTAAGCAGAAACAAAATATAAGCATAGATGAACGAATATTAGTACTAGCCAGGCATAGCAGAAGCCGTTCAGGCTTACTACAAAGGTTGCCTAGTGTACTCGAAAACGAAGGTATCGCGGCGCGCTAAGGCAGGCTATCTCAAGCCTATACCCGCGGCCAACGTGCTATAGATAGACATTTCAGTTGATTACGTCTCTCCATTGCTAAAAAGTTTATATTTGGGTTAGAAGTTTAAGTATATCGCCGTCGTAGTAGACCGCTTGACGAAGATGCGCTACTATATCCCTACTATTACTATAGAAGCGGAAGAACTGACGGACTACTTTATTAACCGCATTTACACCCTTTACGGCCTACTAGATACCGTTGTTTCCGACCGCGACTCCCAATTCTATTCTCTATTCTAGTCTACAATCTATAGACGCCTAGCCATTACGAGGCTATTGAACTCCGCTTTCCACCCACAGACTAATATTTAGACAGAGCGTATTAACGTAAAGATAGAGCAATATCTACGTATCTTCGTTAATTAGGTATAGATAGATTGGGCACGATAACTCCTACTAGTAGAATTCGTAGGTAATAATATAGTTTCTAAGACCACGGGCGTGATTCCCTTCTTTACCAACTATAGCTTTCACCCCCGTATAGGCGTTGAGCCCGCAGCGGTTGTACTGTTAGAAGGCTTCTCACCAGCATAATAGAAGAAATACTTAAAGGCCAACGAACTACTCGTTCGTTTTAAAGCTATTTAAGATTATATACGTGCCTCTACAAAGAAGGTACAAGATAGATACGAGGCCAACGCTAACGAGAATCGGTCGGACGTATTAAAATACCGCTCTGGTAATCTCGTTATATTGAATACGACTAATCTTAATAATAGTAGGCCACACGATAAGCTTTGCCCCCGATGGGAGGGCTCTTTTAAGGTAGATTGGGCACGTTCCTATAACGTTAAGCTAATTTTACTTGCCAATATAAAGTACTCGCCAATTTTCCACGTCTCTATAGTCAAACCTCACCACGCGGGCCTCCTAGCCAAGTCAATTTGCAAGGCGACGTACGAGCTAACGAAGGCAAGGTAATAGTTAGGATTAATAATTACGAAGAAGTGGCAAAGTAGGAACTCGACAGGCTATTAGACTACTTCTAACGAGGAGGCAACCGTCACTAGTTCTACACTGTAAAGTAGAAACATCACGACCCCACCGACGAGCCCCTTGACAACGTTAATGGAGTAAGAGAAGCCGTTACCACCTTCTATTGCAATTACCCAAATGCGCTTATCCCGCCAGCGGTTCGAAACTGGCCAGAGATCAAGGCTATACTTTAAAAACGGGCCCTAGCCCCGAAGCGGAAGGCTTAGGCGCCCCAAACACGCTATACGGCGCCTCCAGCCTCGTCCCTGAAACGCTCTAAACGTATTACTGACCTAAAAGAGTAGATTAATACCGCCGTCGCGGACATCGCAGTTAATTATAAAGCACGAGGGTCCGCGATCGAAGTCGTAAGCTGGGAGTTCGAATTCTTAACCGAGGAGGACTTAAGGAAGATAGACTAGTTCTTTAGTAGAGTATTTAGGAGGCTGGCGGAGGTTTGGTAGGGTATGCAGTCCCCAATAAGGAATGTGCAGGTACAGTTGGAGGATGAGACCTACTAATAGGATGATAACGATAGCGCGGCTGTTTACTTGCGGATTACGAGCGCTTAGTTACGGATCGAGGAGTTGGAAGATGGGGATTGAAGGATAATTTATTATTTTATATATATATACTAGATAGAGGGTTTCAAGCTTTGTGAGCTTCTTTTGTAGGGAGGTAGTATTACAGGATTACCTGTGATAGCACTGGTGATGCGCTGCACGACTGGCACAGCCATCGAGTCCCTATTGGCCATTGGCCAATAGGATCGCACGCATACATACACTAGTAGGCCTCAGTCTGGATCTAGGGCATCCCTATATCCAAACCGCATACCTCCCTCTCTTCCCTTCCTCTCTCCTCGTACAACTACGTATGTTATATCTACCTCTTACTACCCCTTACACCGTAATAATACCCTACAGTAAGATTAAAGCTACTAGGACGTCGCTAGCGAATTTCTTTAAGCCTTTACCTATCCCCCACGCACCCTAGCGAAATATCTCTATCGACTATGTAACTCCGTTCCCTAAGTCACAACGCTTTAGTAGGGACGTAGAGTACTAGTACGTATTGGTAGTCGTTGATAAACTAATAAAGATGTGGCACTTTATCCCAATAGAAGGATTGATAACGGAAGAGTTAGTGGAGAAGTTCATCGACCGCATCTTTACCCTTTACGGCCTTCCGGATACTATCGTTTTAGATAGAGGCGTTTAGTTCGTCTCCGCCTTCTAGAGACAACTATTCTTGTAGCTGGACGTTAAGCTGAAGTACTCTACGCCTTACTATAAGGAAACAAATAGGTAGACTGAGAGGATCAACGCGGAACTAGAGTAGTATCTACGGACCTTTATTAATTAGGCTTAGGACGATTGGGTAGACTGGCTGCCGCTAGCTGAGTTTTAGGGCAACAACCTTAAGTCCGCTTCGATAGGAGTAATACCCTTCTTCGCCAACTACGGTTTCCACCCTTGTATAGGTATAGAGCCGTCGACACCCTTGCCGCTGGATGCGATAGATGTATAGAAGAAATAGATCTTTAGCGCTAACTAGCTGGTATTACGATTTAAAGAGGTCTAGGACTTCGTTAAGACCTCCCTGCAGGCGTAGGCTAGATATGAGGCAGTAGCGAACGAGAACCGCACTGATGCCCTTAAGTATAAAGTTAGAGACGAAGTTATGTTTAATATGGCCAATTACGCAATAGGTAGGCCGTACGACAAACTGGCACCGCGTTTCGAGGGACCTTTCCGTGTCATGAAGGCTAGCTGGCACACAGTTGAGTTGGCCCTACCCAGTAATATAAAGGTTACTTACGTCGTCAACGTATTAAGGGTTAAGCTTTACGTCGAAGGATTACCGGGCTAGAAAGAGCTTATGATTGACGTTAAGGCTAACGAAGGCATGGTAGTTACCAAAACTGATGACTTCGAGGAGGACAGGCGCTGGGAGTTCGAGGAACTCTTAGACTACTAAAAGATTGACGGACGATGGTGCTATTTGGTGAAGTAGTCTTACCACCCCCCAAACTAGCAACCAACAGCCAACCTCGATAGCTGCTAGGAAGTAATTTGGGAACTTCATAAGAAACGACTAGAGCTGGGATTGCCACACATCGATTTTAAGAAAGGATTCAAGGCTTGGCTGAAGGCAGAGGTAGAAACCTCGCCTGACAACGAGGAAGCTGACGTGCTGCCCTCTCCAGTCCTTGTTACGGCTGTACTAGAGGTGTTACGAACTTAAGCGACACTAGGGTCGCCCAAGATCCGACCACTCACTGGTGATAACCAGTGTAACACCCGGGAGGTCAAGCACGGGCCAGAAGGGCGTATGCAGGCTCACTGACGCACGGGCTCACAGTGAGCCAGGCTCACGGTGAGCAGGGCTCACGGTGAGCCAACACCAGAGTGAGCCATCACACATTCTATAGAGTTCACGACCGCGTGAACATCCGAGGACAGATATTTCGCAGTAGGGCGAGGAGGTATAAAGGGACTACGGGAGAACTCAGATTGTCAGATAGTTCAACAATAATCAATTGATCTTCATCACCGAAACACGTATAACGCTACCATACTTGTTGTGAACCTTTTGGCTTCACCGAACAGCACTGATAGTCTTTACCTTCAGCTATCCCACTTAGGCAGATCAGACTGCCGTTCGTCACACGTTGACTACTCCCTTTGGCCTATCTCGGATAGTACTAAAGGTATCTTCGCTTCACCATGTCTTCCTCCGCCGGACCCACCATTCAGGGCGAACCCCTGAACGTCACCGCCGTACATCAGCAGCTCAAGGCTATGCAGGACCGCATCAACCAGCTGGAAGCACAGCTCCAGGCCGAGTCCGGACGCCCCGAAGCGAAGGCGGGAGAAGGAACTTCTTCTAAAGAACGCAAGAGAGTTAAATTATCCGCACCCAAGGAGTTTGACGGCCAGCAAGCCGCCCTCGCGGGATTCTTGATTCAGATACAAACCTACTTCGACTTCTACGACGACCAGTTTGCTACTGAATATAAGAAGGTTACCTACGCGGGAACCAGACTCACGGACAAAACACTCACTTAGTACAAGCCTATCCTCAAGGACCACTACGAAAACGGAGACCAGGCTTCGGACTTCACCAAGAAGGTCTTGAACTCTTACGTCGCCTTCACCGAAGCACTCTCTAGGGTCTTTAGAGAAAAGGATGAGACTCGGAGGGCTCAGGAACGCCTAACTCATCTTCGACAAACCAGATCTACCTCAGCCTACGCTGCACTCTTCAAGCAGGATGCGCTTCGCAGCAACATCAACAACAACGGACTAATACAACTATTTTACAACGGCCTCAAGGACAAAGTCAAAGATGAACTCTACAAGGAGGACCGACCCGATTCTATCGATACCTATATAGACAAAACTATCCGCATCGATGACCGCCAATTCCAACGAGAACAAGAAAAGAAAGGAAAAACACCTTCCTTTATTTCCCTCAAGTCCAACAATAGCAATAATATTAAGAAGAAGCGGACTTAGGGCACGCACATTTCTAGAACTACCCACTCTAGACCCATAGAAATCGACGCTGCACAAGCCAGTCAAGGCAAACGGGACCTCTCTCAAGTCACGTATTTCAGCTGTGGGAAGAAAGGGCATATAAAGAAGGATTGTCGTATCCCCAAGCAGTTGAAGTAGAAGAAATCTAAGGCTGTAGCGGTAGAAGGGGCGAGGGTAGTCGAAATCGCTAGCATCGACTACGACCAGGACGATCTCGAGGATACTATAAACCGAATTCAAGATTACGACCTCGAAGTACAATGGGACATATCCAACAGGCCTGATCAAGAGGACCCCCAAATTCATCGGGCGCCGACATAGGAAGAAGTCAACTATATATCTACAGCACCACCATCGACGCCTAAGACCGAAAGAAGCGACATTCGGGATCTTATCCATCCGTACAGACCCCCCAATAACGATGCCACCGGTTACTAAATAGATCCACTAGAGGAATATCGCCGGAAGAGCAAGGAAAACGAGAAGTAGGACGACTTTTAGGAAAAGCGAGCAGTCATCATTAAGGGGAAAAGCACCAAGGATTGGGAAGAGCTGCCTAGAACGACAAGGGCCTACCAGCTAGTCAAAGGAGACATAGCCCAAATGTACCCCCTATACTTCGTACACTATTGGATACCGTGGTTCCAATGTACTACTGATGGGTGCTACGAGTATTACGGGAAGAAACGGGACAACCGCTTCTGGCCCACCAAGAGACTGGACACGCATAGACAACTTAAACCAGTCACCCGCACTTACAGCCGAGGCAACCCCCAAGACACCATCGTTATTAACGAATAGTTCGCGTTCAGCTTACGACCATTCGGAAAACAGGACGAGTGGCTATCCCCTAGGAGACTCGCGGCCCGACTACTCAACGTATATACTTGCGTAGGATAGGGAGATGCTAACTCTCGTTGGGGATGGTGTTAAACGGCCGACTGTCCTATCCACATGAGACAGAAAGCTAAGGCTTACGGGACAAAAGTCGACTCGGATAGTAATACCGAAGAAGAGAAAGCTATCCATCTGGCTTGGTTATAGGAACGTAGTCTATTGGATAACTACGAGACTGAGGTGGAGGACGCTCCCTACGACTATAGCTAGGAATTGGGAAATGGTTTAGGGCCTTTAGGGAGGCCCGATAGAAATTAAGTCCCTAGACGAAACGGATTATCCGACGATATAGCCGTCGGAAGGATAGGATCTAAGACCCCACAGCACCTATGGAGGTCGCAGCTGTAGAAGAAGGGAAAGAGGACCAGCGACTCAAAGTCGTGGCCCATTGGAAGAATTACCAAGCCCTCGCGCTAGTAGATTCCGGAGCTCAGTTGAACCTCATCTCACCCAAGTTCGTTAACCAACTAAGGATCCCTTGGAAAGAGAAGAAGGCACCTTTTGTGGTAAAAGGACCTTTCGAAACCTAGATCGTGAAGAGGGAAACGTTACCACTTCCCATTACGGTAGAAGGAAAGACGGTCGAAATCAACTTCGACGTCGTCGATATGGGGCCATCTAAGGATATGATCCTAGGGCACCCATGGCATATTGCATACGACCCAGATATTAGTTGGAAGGATGGTGGCCGCCTGCGTCCTAGGACGTACCTAACCACTGATGGGAAACCCGGAGCACGGAAGGAAGCGAGCTAGGACGGCGTCGTTCCTACGGCCCTACCGCAAGTAGTATAGGAAGTTATGATTTGTACTATCGACAAGAGCGGCAGGGTTACGGAAGAAGGGTTAGTGACGTTGGTAGAGGTATCGGCAGTCAACGCTTAGCATAAGTTTGATTATTACTAGAACTAATAGACGGAAAAGCCGAAGATGACAATCCCTAAAGAGTACGAGGGACACCCGGCTTTCGTTAGTAAGCATCTTGAAGGGTTACTACTACGAGGACTGTGGGACTATGAGATCAAGCTTAAAGAAGGAGCGAAGCTCAAGTTTTTCAAGGTGTATTATACGAACGAGAAGTAGAACGCGGAGTTGAGGAAGTACTTGGACGAAAACTTGAAACGAGGACACATTCGGGAATCCACATCGCTAGCAGGGTACCCTATCCTCTTCGTGCCGAAGAAAGATGGAAAGCTGCGCCTTTGTGTGGATTACAGGCAACTAAATTAAGAGACCGTAAGAAACAGTTATCTCCTACCCCTGATTTCACGTATTCGAAGTTAATTAGGAGGAGCACGATACTTTACGCGCCTTGATCTACCCGTTGCCTACGCCCACATCCGAATCAAGGAAGGAGACGAATGGAAGACAGTATTTCGCATACCCTACGGATATTACGAATACCTCGTTATGCCCTTCGGGTTGACCAATGCACCTGCGACATTCCAATCTGTCATCGATCACGCGATTCGACCCTACCTCGACAAATTCGCCATTTGCTACCTAGATGACATCCTCATCTACTCCAAGACTCTTGCGGAGCACAAGGAACACGTGAAGAAAGTGCTGGACGCACTACACCAACAGAACCTTTCAATCAACATGGAAAAGAGTGAATTCCATGTGAAGGAAACCGTATTTCTTAGATATCTGATCTCGGAGAATGAGGTCAGGATAGAACCAAGCAAAGTGGAAGCTGTACGAAACTAGCCCGAGCCTAAGAATGCGACCGATATTCGCGGATTCTTAGGATTCATCAACTTCTATCGCATGTTCATACGCAATTATGGGAAAATTGCCAGACCACTGTACGAGCTCACCAAGAAAGAGGCCGCTTTTACATAGGGAAAGGAAGAAGAGGAAGCCTTCAAGGCTATCTGCAATACCATTACCGCAGACCCTATATTAAAACTTCCTAACCCAAGCAAACCCTTTGAAATTGAGACCGATGCGTCAGACTACGCCATTGGAGGACAATTGGGACAACGCGACAATTAAGAGAAACTGCATCCTATAGCTTTCTTCTTAAAGAAGCTGGAAGGACCCCGTCGCAACTATCCCATCTACGATAAGGAACTTCTAGCTATCATCGAAGCCTTTCAGGAATGGAGACTATACTTCAATAGAACCACGCATGAAGTACAAATCTACACCGACCACAATAATCTCCGGTACTTTACGACCACGAAGGTGCTTAACGGCCGCCAGATACGATGGGCAAAGTTCTTGTCGGAGTTTAACTTTAGGATTAACTATAAGAAGGGTTTAGAAAACGCCCGAGCTGATGCTTTGAGTCGTCGGCCGGACCATATGAAAGATGCAACAAAAGCCTCTACACCCTTATTCCAGGAACAACCAGACGGAACGCTCGTACACCCCCTATAGGAGTGGGTAGAGTGTTGTGCCGTCCACCGGGTCAAATTGCAGGACCCCGGTTATCAAGCTACCGTTACTACTCAAGAAGAACGGCAAAGGTGGGAGGACAGCCCGGAAGAAGGAATCGTCCTCTAGAACGAAAAGCTATAGTACCATAATAAGGCCTACGTTTGGCTAGAGCAGCGCGAAGCTCTCATTATAGAGATACATACGTCCAAAATAGGAGGACACATAGGTATTACGAAAACTATGGCGCGGATACGGCAATACTACGACTTTCCCAAGATGAAAAATACGGTGGCTCGGACATTGCAGGCCTGTGAACGCTGTAGCAGGACCAGGGTTGCAAGATACAAGCTATACGGATTTCTAGAACCTTTGGAAGTCGCAGAAAGACCGTGGAGTTCGGTAACTATAGACTTTATTACCAAATTACCATTGTCTACAAACACCGCGATAGGAGTCATTTATGACAGTATCCTAGTGGTAGTGGACAGGCTGACCAAGTGGAGCTACTTCCTACCCTATAAGGAAATATGGTCAGCGGAGCAACTTGTAGATGTAATCTATCGGAACGTTACTTCGGTACACGGTTGGCCGAAGGAATAGATTATAGATAGGGATACCAAGTTCGCATCCAAGTTCTGGCAAGCATTGATAACCAAGCTCGGTACCAAGAGCAAAATGTCGACAGTACATCACCCGCAGACCGACGGACAGACGGAAAGGATCAACCAGATCGTAGAACAATACTTGAGGAACTATGTTAATTTCGAACAAAGCGATTGGGTAGAACTATTGCCTACGGCGCAATTGGCCTATAATACCTCTCCCACGGAAACCACGAAGGTCTCACCTTTCTTCGCAAATTACGGGTATAAGCCAGAACTCTTGGAAGGACCAGATACGAACGTTCCCAGGGCCTTAGTCAAGGCCGGAAAACTGCATATGTTGCATAAGAAACTCAAGGAAGAGCTAGAATTCGTATGATAAAAGATGAGCCGGTATTATAACTAGAAAAGGCTCGAGGGACCTTGCTTTAAGGAGGGGGATAAAGTCTTTTTGTCTACTAGAAACCTAAGAACAAAAAGGCCCAGCAAGAAACTCGACGACCGACGGGTGGGACCTTTCAAAATTAAGAAGAAAATCTTAGATGTGGTATACTAGTTGGACATTCCTGATACTATGAAACTAAGATCACACTTATTCCACATCTCGCTACTAGAACTAGCACCTAAAAATGCACGAGTCAATATGTAGACTAGTATCGAGGATGAGGAAGAAGAATGGGATGTGGAGTAAATCTTGGACTTAAGAGTAGAAAAAGGAGAATTGGAGTACCTCATCAAGTAGGAAGGGTTTGGCCCCGGAGACAACACATGGGAGCCACTCAAGAACTTGAATTGCCCTGAGAAGTTGGAGGAATTTCATCGGAGGAACCCGGACCGGCCAGGAACGAAGGACTGTCCAGCCAAGAGGCAGGGAAAGCCGCCGCATCCAAGGACGCCCAATCCACAGGTGCGG